>JAWQFJ010016893.1:15000-16187 GCA_034096865.1 Theodoxus fluviatilis | reverse complement strand
CAATGCTATCAGCGGTGTGCATCCCCGATGCACCAAGATGCTCCATGGAAAGACAAAGCATTCATTCCTGTCCTCTACGTCGATAGTGCTGTTTATCTCCATTTGCCCACAAATCCTTTCATCTGCTCGTCCCCTCTGTGTCAAAGTCTATAACCGCATGTACCATATCAAGCTATGCCATAGCTGCACATGTCTCACATCCCACAGGTGTATAAGATCTTATGCGCCTATTCTCACATGCACTCAGCCCACCCTCACTTCACCCCACCCACACCCCCGACCTACAGTACTACACGCACGAACTATACAGCCTTTGTTCACACTTACATATTTTTGTCCCAAGACATCTGTAGTGCACGTCCCCCAAACTCCTCGACACACACATTCTCCAAAACATACTAGAATTACATCCCAGCAAACTCACTACCACACACGTCTTCTCTGCACAACAACGAGCATCCCACGTGGTCCAATTCCAAACATCTACGCCCTCCCCTATCTATTATTCACTCGCCTTTGTCTGCATTGTGCAGGCGCGGATCAGTTCACTTATTTATTTTTTTTTTTTTGGGGGGGGGGGGGGGGGTTCAAAACTTTTTTAAGAGCGGGTGGGGGTGGGGGGATGTTAAAGAGCTCAACCGAAACGTGAGAGCGGGAGGGGGGTGGGGGGTGGGCAGGAAGACGACCCTATCAGTGCGATTGAGCCTCGGCCGAAGCTTGAGAGCGGGGAGGGGGGGGGGGGGGGGGAGGACGATCCTTTAGGTACGCTTGAACCTCAGCCAAAACGTGAGAGCGTAAAGGGGGGGGGGGGGGGGGGCAGAAAGACGACCCTATCAGTGTGCTTGAGCCTCAGCCAGAGCATGAGAGCGGGGGGACGGGGACGGGGGGGGGGGGAGGGGGGGAGGGGGCAGGAGAGATACCCTATTGGTGCGCTTGAACCTCAGCCCAAACGTGACAGCGGCGGGGGTGGGTGGTGGGTGGGGATTTTCACTGAGAAGTATTCCAATCTGACGCATTCTCATAGTCATCATTACCACTTTCACTAGTTTCAGGCAACATATTTTGTTACTAATAAAAATAGGTTTTTGTTTTTTTTTTATATATTTTTTTTTTTTTTCTGTCAGGGGTGGGGGTGGGGTGTTTCTGGAAACCCCGGGCCCCCCCCCCCCCCCCTCGTCCGCACCTGA
>JAWQFJ010016893.1:0-10000 GCA_034096865.1 Theodoxus fluviatilis | reverse complement strand
CAGCAGTAGTAACAGCAACAACAACAACAACAGCAGCAGTACAGTGAGCAAATCAAGGCTCGATTTCCTCAGTAGTCCGCCCTTTACGAACCACATGGAAAGACGTGTGGGTCTCTTCTTACCACTAACCCACAGGGGCCTGAAACATGGCGATACAAATATTAGCAACAGCAGCAGCAACAACAACAACAGCATGGACCTATATTATATATTTTGTCTAAAAATTTGCCATACTTTTACCGCAAGATAAAGGCGTTGGTGAGATTGGATTTTGTCTCCGCGACTCATGAACTTCCACTGCACGTCTGACTTACTGAAGCACAAGGCCGAAAGATACACGCGTTTGTGCCGTGCTTCTCAGACGCAGGGTCGCCACAGCGCAGCAGGAATCGATACGAGCCTCCTTTATCTTCTTACTTCCCTGAAATCCACCTTGTTTACCACGTCCAAGTCTAACCTTGAAGTGAAGAATGTCCGTGTAGCGAACGCCGTGATACACGGCCATGGGGAGTGCCAGGATGATGGCGGCAGACCAGATGACCCCTATGACGTAGAGGACGAAGCGCCTTTCCAGACGTCGATGGCTGAAGTTGACGATGGCCTTGTACCTGTCCACGGCAATGGCCACGATGGTGAAGGTGGCCACAAAGACGTCGATGGTCTGCAGGAATGGGATGATGCGGCAGAGTACATCCCCCAACGGCCAGTTCTTGAGGGTCAGCTTAATGAGGGAGAAGGGGAGGCAGACCAGACACATCAAGATGTCGCACAGAGACAGATTCAGGATCAGCAAGTTCCTTGACGTTCTCAGCTCCTGGAAATGGACAAAAGCGAGACGTGAGAAACTGACCAGCGGTGTGTCCAGTCATAGTAAGAAGAGTGAGCTGCCTCTCTTTGGTTGTCAGTGCAGATGAGATGAGACTGCGATGTATTTGCTGTAGGAAGAGACGTAGAATATGGTTTTGATCTGTTTTTCTGTGATGTCGTAGAGAGAGACAAAAGTTTCCAATATTATTTGTGCTCATACAGCGAAAGATGTGTGACATAGTATACATATATTGCGACAAATCAAGAGACTTATCATTTTGCACCCGTATAGATGTTTCTCTAATACATTTAATAATCACTTCAGGTGTGGATCTTCAAAAATGTGTGTGTGTGTGTGTGCGTGTATGTGTGTGTGTGTGTGTGTGTGTGTGTGTGTGTGTGTGTGTGTGTGTGTGTAAATGTTTGTTTTGAATTCGGAGCCGACTGCTCTGTTCACAAGTGAACAAGACCACAACCGTGACCTGTCCCTCAAAGCGACACAAAGTACAAGCATTTGTCAAACCATGTCACTGATAGAACCGTGACAATTATGCTTCTTTAGGTGCAGCTCAACACATGACAGCGTCCTTTACACCCAAGGTGTTGACACTGAGCGCCCTGAGGTCACGCGTGGATACGTCCTTGTATCGCAGTATTGGACAACCAGCTGATATCCTGCCTGTCGAACGTTCGCTGAATATGAGGTCCTTTAGGATTCTACTATCAATTATTCGATGGACATAGCCAAGCCAGGGAAGTCATGTAGTTGTACCCAAGCCAGGGAAGTCGCGTTGTTGTACACAAGCCAGGGAAGTCGCGTTGTTGTACACAAGACAGGGAAGTCGCGTTGAAGTACCCAAGCCGGGGAAGTCGCGTTGTTGTACACAAGACGGAAGTCGCGTTGTTGTACCCAAGCCAGGGAAGTCGCGTTGTTGTACACAAGACGGAAGTCGCGTTGTTGTACACGAGCCAGGGAAGTCGCGTTGTTGTACACAAGACAGGAAAGTCGCGTTGTTGTACACAAGACAGGGAAGTCGCGTTGTTGTACCCAAGCCAGGGAAGTCGCGTTGTTGTACCCAAGCCGGGGAAGTCGCGTTGTTGTACCCAAGCCAGGGAAGTCGCGTTGTTGTACCCAAGCCAGGGAAGTCGCGTTGTTGTACCCAAGCCAGAGAAGTCGCGTTGTTGTACACAAGACAGGGAAGTCGCGTTGTTGTACACAAGACAGGGAAGTCGCGTTGTTGTACCCAAGCCAGGGAAGTCGCGTTGTTGTACCCAAGCCAGGGAAGTCGCGTTGTTGTACACAAGACAGGGAAGTCGCGTTGTTGTACCCAAGCCAGGGAAGTCGCGTTGTTGTACCCAAGCCAGGGAAGTCGCGTTGTTGTACACAAGACAGGGAAGTCGCGTTGTTGTACCCAAGCCAGGGAAGTCGCGTTGTTGTACACAAGCCGGGGAAGTCGCGTTGTTGTACACAAGCCGGGGAAGTCGCGTTGTTGTACCCAAGCCAGGGAAGTCGCGTTGTTGTACCCAACCCGGGGAAGTCGCGTTGTTGTACACAAGACGGAAGTCGCGTTGTTGTACCCAAGCCAGGGAAGTCGCGTTGTTGTACACAAGACAGGAAAGTCGCGTTGTTGTACACAAGACGGAAGTCGCGTTGTTGTACCCAAGCCAGGGAAGTCGCGTTGTTGTACCCAAGCCGGGGAAGTCGCGTTGTTGTACCCAAGCCAGGGAAGTCGCGTTGTTGTACCCAAGCCGGGGAAGTCGCGTTGTTGTACACAAGACAGGGAAGTCGCGTTGTTGTACACAAGCCTGGGAAGTCGCGTTGTTGTACCCAAGCCAGAGAAGTCGCGTTGTTGTACACAAGACAGGGAAGTCGCGTTGTTGTACACAAGCCGGGGAAGTCGCGTTGTTGTACCCAAGCCAGGGAAGTCGCGTTGTTGTACACAAGCCGGGGAAGTCGCGTTGTTGTACACAAGCCAGGGAAGTCGCGTTGTTGTACCCAAGCCGGGGAAGTCGCGTTGTTGTACACAAGACAGGGAAGTCGCGTTGTTGTACACAAGACAGGGAAGTTGCGTTGTTGTACACAAGACGGAAGTCGCGTTGTTGTACACAAGCCGGGGAAGTCGCGTTGTTGTACCCAAGCCAGGGAAGTCGCGTTGTTGTACCCAAGCCAGGGAAGTCGCGTTGTTGTACACGAGCCAGGGAAGTCGCGTTGTTGTACACGAGCCAGGGAAGTCGCGTTGTTGTACACAAGCCAGGGAAGTCGCGTTGTTGTACACAAGCCAGGGAAGTCGCGTTGTTGTACACAAGACAAGGAAGTCGCGTTGTTGTACACAAGCCAGGGAAGTCGCGTTGTTGTACACAAGACAGGGAAGTCGCGTTGTTGTACACAAGCCAGGGAAGTCGCGTTGTTGTACCCAAGCCAGGGAAGTCGCGTTGTTGTACACAAGACAGGGAAGTCGCGTTTTTGTACACAAGCCGGGGAAGTCGCGTTGTTGTACACAAGACAGGGAAGTCGCGTTGTTGTACACAAGCCGGGGAAGTCGCGTTGTTGTACCCAAGCCAGGGAAGTCGCGTTGTTGTACCCAAGCCGGGGAAGTCGCGTTGTTGTACACAAGACAGAGAAGTCGCGTTGTTGTACACAAGACAGGGAAGTTGCGTTGTTGTACACAATACGGAAGTCGCGTTGTTGTACACAAGCCGGGGAAGTCGCGTTGTTGTACACAAGACGGAAGTCGCGTTGTTGTACCCAAGCCAGGGAAGTCGCGTTGTTGTACCCAAGCCAGGGAAGTCGCGTTGTTGTACACGAGCCAGGGAAGTCGCGTTGTTGTACACGAGCCAGGGAAGTCGCGTTGTTGTACACAAGCCAGGGAAGTCGCGTTGTTGTACACAAGACAGGTTGTAACTAAGCTGTGTCAGAGCTTGGCTCATTTCAGACAAGAATATTGACGTATTATTCCGTCTTTTGAAAAATTGCACTTTCAAATCATGGCAGCTTACTATGATTTCTGAAAAGTTCTTCACCCCCCCTCTCTCTCTCTCTCTCTCTCTCTCTCTCTCTCTCTCTCTCTCTCTCTCTCTCTCTCTCTCTCTCTCTCACACACACACACACACACACACAGACACACACACACACACACACACACACACACACACACACACACACACACACACACATGTTTGCACAACGTTGGCATGGGATGAAGATGCCCGTGCGACGTCACTCGCTTGTTTTGGTTACTCTCCCGATTTAGAGCAAGCAAAATGCTGGAAACAACACAACCAGGATGAATGCACCTATTGCAATATGTGATGTAACCAATATCTCGCACATGCGCCTTGGTATGGGTTTTCCGTGGCGCATGACCAGTCTAAATTTACACAAACTTTTAAACTTTGGTTTCGGATTTGGGGGCGATAGACCATGATCTGACAAGTGGAAAAAAGAGGTTGATGTACATGTTTAAACATCATGTTCCTTTCAACTATCAACTTCGTGTCTGACTTAAACCAGGAGAGATAATGTGTCTTTTTACATATAAAAAAAGGATTATTTCATCCAAAAAGGTTTTTACATTTTCATAAATCTTACATACATACTTCTTAGGCGACTTAGTTCATAGAAGCCGCCCTCATACGGATCAACGCCCTTAAAACACTCAGTTTATTTGACATAAAATGAAGGTGGTATTGTGAGAAAAAGCAGAGGCTTAACGTCATCGTTTGCTAAGGGTGCATGAGAGACTTTTCGGGTCATGGACGTTTCGCCCCATTTGCGACATTCGGAACGTCGTTTAGCTTAAGATTACACCCGAATCACGCGGACCGTTAAGGTGCATGGAGTACAGTACCGCCGAGCAAGACGTTTGTCACAAAACGCAGATACATTAACGCGGCCGGATCTTAGCTAAACGACGTTCCGAATGTCGCAAATGGGGCGAAACGTCCAGCACCCGACTTTTCCCATGAAGGTTTTAGACCTTCTCCGTCACTCCTGACAAGCTTGCTCTCTTCTCATCAAGTAAGCAGTAGATCGGCAAGACTAAGATAATAACTTTTAAAATACCAGCGCTATTAAATGAAAGCCAGAAAATACACCTCGCATCTGTCCTTTATAAGATATTTGAGATGCCTTGGCGGTTCTTGACATTGATCGAAGTGCCACGAAAGTTCGCAGCTCATTACGACAGTTCATCTGGAATTCTCCAGGATTCACGCGCAGAGGCTTGATCTGCGTTTGCTCTAGACTATTCTAGTGATTTTTGTGCTTACTGGCCTTATAAAGCCTACAAAGGCTAATAGGCCGTAAAACATCATCCATCCATTCATCCATCACCCATATTAGTGCATGCATGCAACTACACCTCACATGACAACAGGACTTTCTCCCTACTACACGTATCTCAATGCAACACGCGCGTCGATTGAGTCTGTAAGTTGTTCAAAAGACCTAGCGCTAGATAGCGCTTGATAGCGCTCGACTCTGGAGCGGCTTGTATTAGCTTTTTAATAATATGCAAGTAGGTCACGCTCTACGTTTTAGGATACTCAACGGTCTAGGATATGACACTAGCGTTATTGAGCTAGCAATTGAGCGCTAGATGGCCCGAGGTGGAGGGGCTGCGAGTGTAGGTTCAAAATGGCTGCTTTGGAGGAACGGAAGGAAGTAACCATCACCAATGTGCGTAGTGGCACACATTTCGACCTGTGGTTAACACCTAACCTATGCGAGAAGTTACAAGAAGTTAGGCTAATGTTGTTTAATTCTTTTTCGAAAGAATAACTGCTCTGAACTACTTGCCCGGCAGGGTGTGAGCAAAAATATCCACGAAAGACTTCTGAACAGTTTGAAGGGAGGTAACACTATATCTGACATTAGCCTTTAGTTTGTTCTGTAACCTCCCTTAATGAAAGCGTCGAGAACTTCTTGCTTATGCTGCAAGTCAGCGCTGTCGTTTCGACATAATTTTCCATTCGAGCGGTGCCGAAGCAAGATGCACAGCAGCAGCAAAATGTACATGTATCTCATCAGCTTCCTCAAGGAACGACCAGTCTGCGGCTCCTGGTTCGCTCAGTTGCTTGAGAAGCTCACTCTGCGACGAAAACAATGCATCGCGGGAGCCATCTTGGTTTGCGCTCGATCATGTAAACTCTGTGAAGAGTGACAATTTTGGCTCGCCGAGCGCTCGATCTCTTGAACAACCTACAGTGTTCGTATTTTTAAAAACTCGCGTTCACTGCCCAGCGTCTTTTTTAAGAACTGTCATGTAAACAGACACAACAATGACACAATCTTTGGGCATGAAATAAGCACAACAGGAAATTCCCGTTCATCGAGTGGAATATTTGTTTTAGGATAACGTCCATTCACGGTAAAGTCCTTGGCCTTCCAAAAGCGTAGTAAGACTGATCGAATAGTAACTGTTAAGATAACACAATAAGGCAGGAAACAGTTATCGCTTGAGAGGTATTATCAATTCGTAAA
The DNA here is from genome assembly GCA_034096865.1 of Theodoxus fluviatilis. NCBI lineage: Eukaryota > Metazoa > Mollusca > Gastropoda > Cycloneritida > Neritidae > Theodoxus > Theodoxus fluviatilis. The sequence continues at coordinate 3,711 of JAWQFJ010016893.1, read as the reverse complement.
GAGGCTGACAGCGTATGAATGAGAAAGTAGGTCAGTGTGGTCTTTCAGGATAGACATCTCTCAGTATACGACATTTGCACTACCTTCACTCCCTGTGGAGTATTCCACCTCACTACAGTAAGGTACAGAGCCACTGCCCTCTGCCTTCCACAGGTACCTGGTTTCACTCCTGGGCAGAAAGAGGCAAAGCCAGTTCAGCCCCTCGCCCAAGGATAAAACTCTAGGACCAGTGCAGCTTAGAAGATTGTTCAATCAATTCGAAAGCGACTGCTGGCTAAGGTTCCAAGCACGGCACTAAAGCTCCGGCTGTAGTTGGAGTTTTGGGAACTTATTCTCGATGTTTGATTTTAAACTGCCCAAATTACAGTTGAGTTGAAATGAACTGAATTGAATAAACTTTATTTTGCAAGGGAAATTAGCTTATTATGTATAACGGTACCATGAAGGGGTCGCGATCACGAGAATTCAGACTGGCTGACCAGCCTAGTATTGCGTGTGCCAGATTCGCACAGAAGGTCGACACAGCCGCATCCTGCAGTTGCTGCTGTGTTCCGTTGAACGTTTGTGACCCCACTTTTGTTTATCCTAGAATCACTTTCCTCATCCTTATCTTCCATCCACCTATTCCTCCCTTTCCTGTACCTCTTCACGGCTACGTCTTGTTTCATCCTTCCTTTACCCGTACTCTAATTGAATGTGTTTTCCTCGCTTAACTTTCCATAACCACAGATGTCGGATACTAAGTGTGCATTGTTTGCATACATGTTCTTGGATGGAATATGTACATGTGTAACAAATTAGCCACACAAACACTTCTCTGTTGCTCGGTGCGGTTTTTTAAATGTTATACTGCATCGTAGAAAATACATCTGAGCCAGGAAAATGCAAGACACGCTCCGTTTCATAAACCATGAAGATTGTCACTTTTTCTTTGTGGTCATGTTGATGCTGGAAAGAGCATCGCTGTTTTGGCTCTTATGCAGCCGACGAGAGGGAATTGTCTTCAAAATGTCAACGAACTTTCAGCAAATATTACCAAACAATGCTGGAGTCTCGGATATCGACGGGTGCCCTAGGGTAAGGACTGGAAAGTACATTTAGCATGTGAGGACTTAAGAAATTACTCTCCTGATCCAGACAGTTCGACCTCACAGAGGGTTTGATGATAGGAGCACTTGAGAAAGTGATAAGGAAAGTTGGTGATGACAAGAGCATTTCTCCTCGTTCCAGAAAGGGCGATCTTTGAACTGCGTACAAAATATTCTCTTTCACAACGCCAAGAAAAAAACCTTTATCAATCAGATTTTTTTCTGAACAAAATATGTTTCTCATCTTGCCCAGTTTCGTCGACAGTAAATTCTTTCTTGATACAGATAGTCTATGTGGTGCTGATTATGTTTGAAAGAACGTCACTAAGGGATATTTATCACACACAAAGGATATGTATTTCAAACAGCGGTATCCTGTAAAATGATTCTATCGGCTTAAAACCACTTCAGAAAGGAATCTTTAGCGCATTTGCCTGCCCGAAAAAAATCAAGAGCGGCCTTTTTGGAAATATCTGCTGATTATGTTTGAAAGAACGTTACTAAGGGATATTTGTCACACAAAGGATATGTATTTCAAAGGGCGGTATCCTGTAAAATGATTCTATCGGCTTAAAACCACTTCAGAAAGGAATTTTTAGCGCATTTGCCTGCCCGAAAAAAATCAAGAGCGGCCTTTTTGGAAATATCAATTACGTATTGAGCTCAGACGCAAATATCCAGTGTCCGCAGGACTTCAGCGTGTTTATTGGAAGAGTCCAGCACATTTCTGCTTCTCTGTTTTCTTGTTAGAATCGATCAAAAACAGCTTAGTGTCACTCATGGAGGTAAAAGTCCATATTTGTTTAATAAGACACTAAGCCATAAGTTGCATAAAAAGAAAAGTATAATCTTGCAGAGGTGCTGCATTATCTCATTACGTGCAGACGACGTTATAGGAACTTCACTATCTAAGCTAGCAGAGAGCACAGCAATATGAAATGCAAGAGGTCACTGCTTTGTTCGTACTGCAAGTGTCACGTTCAGAACCAATAGAGACTGATACGATACAAGACAAAGATAGATAGAGCTGTCCGAATTATCAATTCGCTCACGCTTCCTTTGGATTCTTCAGCACAATCGGAGTACCTTCTGCATAAATCTAAGAATGGATGCACAGTCATATCCAGACTTTAACCAAAATATGCATGATATAGTGATGCAACGATTTAATGAACAAAGAACGAAAGAAAAAACTAAGAATGAATGAACAACTAAATATGCAAACGAACGAACAAACGAACGAACGAACGAATGTTCGACTGAATAAGCAGTATCCTTTCCACATACATTCGAGGACTTCCGCTCTGCAAATCTCCAAAGTAGCCGAAAGGGCTCCATGCTAAGCCAAGGTGCAAAGGACTGAAATTACGGCTTAATATCGTTCTCTTCTTATACTAAAATGCAGAGGCCATAGCAAAGGACGCCACGTATCTTCCTCTATCACGCTACGGTTTTGTTTGGTTGACAGACAGGTGATATAAGAAAAAGACGTGCACTTCTGACTTTAATGACAATTGCATCGTAGGCGTAAGTGCATGCAGTTCTAAATTAAAAAACAAACAGCATAGGACCAGCCCGAGTCGCGGCCTACCTTGTCTCTGTACAGGACCACGCCGACGAGTGCGTTGCCGACGAGGCCAATGACAATGACGAAGGCGTAAGCGGCGATGAGAGCAGCCTCAGGCCCGGGCGAAAACCATCGGTCTGTCTGTGCCATTTCTCCAATGATTCTTTGGTACTCTGCCTGCATAGAGGCGTTCACTCCTTCCATGCCCGACAGTGATTCCATCAGCGCTTCTGAGACCACCATCTGCCCAAAACATGGAGAACAAGTTAGGGAAAGTTTAACCCGGTGCTCAGAAAATGAAGGTAGGCGATGGTGTTAATGATATTGCATGTTGCTTGCAGCCAATTTGCTGTGAAAACAATATGTCCTTTCTTGTTCGTAAGTAATAGTTGACAACCTGCAATTAACAGCAGAGAGAAGTCCTTCGAACAGATAATTAAGCTGTAGGGGGTGAAGAGACCTAAGCGTGGTTCAGTTACGTTGTACACAACTTGATGACAGTGCCTACATGGATTGAATGGAATACGAAACAGTTCACTTGAAGGGATGTAGTGTACAATATGCTTTGACGGAGTTCCGTTTTACCACATTAAGTCGATGCGACTTCACGATACGTAACAGAATCAACAGGCGAATGTGACTGATGTTACGAGACACCGAACGTGTTTTGTGCTTCAATGCAATTGACAGTGGACAGAGAGTCAGACAAACAAACTTTCAGAGAGTTTGAATATATGTCTTGCTAGTAGGACATTCAGACACTTCGATTACCTCTCTTTCTCTCTCTCTCTCTCTCTCTCTCTCTCTTTCTCTCTCTCTCTCTCTCTCTCTCTCTCTCTCTCTCTCTCTCCTCTCTCGGGTGAGCTCTGGGTGCAGCCGTCGTGAGCGGACGTGTTAGGCGGAGCTCCGCAGTTTTGGATTGTTGTCTCGAGACAGTGTTTTCCAGTGAAGTGTTTCAGCGGTCAAGGGGATATGGAAAGCTCTTTGTTTGTAGCATTGGAGTTGAGTCTGTTGTTGACGTCTTTCCGGAGCATTTAAGTGACATTTTCTTAATCG
>JAWQFJ010016892.1:32500-39102 GCA_034096865.1 Theodoxus fluviatilis | reverse complement strand
TATACTCCTCTGTCTTAAAAAAACCCATCTTATAACATTTAAAATACCATAGTTACCGTTTATAATAACAAACACCAGACAAACATAACAGCTTGCACCCTAACACATTTTACGATGGATAATTTCGTCCTTCCTTCCTTCTGGTTAATTATAACAGAAAAACAAGACAAGACAATATTTCCTGCGCCCACTGTCTCTGGAGGCTATTAACAAAGGATACGGGGGTGGGGAGGGTGCAACAACTAATTTTCCCCACTCTGGCCAGCTGGAATAGAGACCAACCCCCTGCCATAGCGGAGCTGAGGGCGAGGAACGGAAGGGGAGAGAATTGCCCTGTTGAATAAGGCCTAACCCGTTCGTCTGCTAAAGAGCAGCTTAAGACCATAACGTAGTCCCCTAAGTCGTCACATGAGACATCAGTGTTCACAGGCTTCCGTGAACAAAAACATCCACATTATCACACTTGAATAGCGTGGCTTTTTTTCAGCAATATGTTTTGACAAACTGTTTCATGGTAGTCATCTTGCTCCCTCTGCCATTGGCCCTGGCCCGCGCAGCTTGCCCTGGCTCGCCCCGAGTTAGCCCGCCTTGCACAAACACATCAACCACAACACAAACGCTCGCGCGCTGCCACATACAGCACGCACGCGCTGCGCACCACGCACTTACACACACACCACACACACTTACGCCACACAACACCATAAGCACAAACACATGCATACGCACACAACACACATAAGCACACACACACAGACAAACAGACGACACACGTGCGCACACACACACACGCACACACACCCACACAACACACACCCACACTCACACACAGCACACACACAGACCACACACAACACACACACCCGACACCAGCACACCAACACACACCACACCACACACAACACGCACACACCACACACACACACACACACTCACGCCTAACAAATTGTCTCGGGGAAATTGGAAACATTTATAAACAATGCAGTGCACAGATGTGTCATCATTACAGGGAACAAATAGAAGAGAAGAATGGCAGAAGCTGCTTTTTGCTGAGAAAGCTCTGTACCACTAGAATCCATACAGCACTGAATGTCACATTAGCTCACACAGGAAGGGCCACTGATAACTGCCTGCATACACACATACAAATACAAAATGCACACACACACACACACACACACACACACACACACACACACACAACATCACATATACTTAATCAAGTGCATACAAACACAGACACACACACACACACACAGTCACAGGCATGCCCAGACACACACGCACACACACACACACACACACACACACACACACACACACACACACACACACACACACGCGCGCGCACACACACACACACACATGCACACTCTTGAAAAAGTCACAGTGCTAGCTTTTGTGTTGTGCATTTCCATCCACTGATGAGTGCTCAAACTGCACACCATTACCCCCTGGTCACTGGGCTGCTCTCATCATCACTGCACACCATTACCCCCTGGTCACTGGACTGCTCTCATCATCACTGCACACCGTTACCCCCTGGTCACTGGGCTGCTCTCATCATCACTGCACACCATTACCCCCTGGTCACTGGGCTGCTCTCATCTTCACTGCACACCATTACCCCCTGGTCACTGGGCTGCTCTCATCATCACTGCACACCATTACCCCCTGGTCACTGGGCTGCTCTCATCATCACTTCAACACCATAGCCTTTTTGGAGAGCATGCAACCAGGCTGGGGGTCAACACACCAGGTCAACTTTCAAAACATTTCCAGCTCTGCCCTCACAGGTACCCATTTTACTCCTGGGTGGGGACAGGCAATGTGAGTTAAGCATCTCGATCTGGTATTTTCACATGCTACAAGCAACTGCAGGCCAAGCAAACTAACTACATGTGATTGCACACACAAGCACACACACGTTCACAAACATACACACACTCACACACAAACACTCTCTCACACACACACACATACATACACACACTCACACACAAACAATCTCTCTCACACACACACACACATACAAACACACACACACACACACACATACACACACACACACACACACATACACACACACACACACACACACACACACACACACACACACATACAAACACACACTCACTGTGCAATATGAAAGCTCTTCTGGTTGTGTTGACAGCTTTCGTTATTTCTAAGTGACATTTTCAATGTCTCTTCCCTGCGAGATTGAAGACAAATGTAAATTTTGGTAACTGTCATCACTGCAGTTTTTGACCCAACAGCTCTTTGCACCATGTGCCAGTGTACAATATACATGTATGGATGAATGGATGAATGGACGGACGGACGGACGGACGGACGGACGGATGGACGGACGGGTGGATGTAAGGGCGAGTTGACGAGGCTGTGGCGAGAAAAGCCGAGACAGGCAATCCAAGTGATCAACCACGACAGCAAAGAATGCAGAAACACTGGATGCACTATTGATACCGCCACTGTATACAAACACTTTCACAATTGATGTGCACAGGCAGCAACGGCCACTGACCAGTCACCACCATGGGTAGAAGTATCCATCCCACCCTCAGAAAAGGAACTGCCAGAAATCCGTTTTTCCATAGATGATGTCAACAGTGTACTTAGTTCCCTCCCCGGCAGACGAAGTCCAGGCGCAGATGGCGTAACTTACGACTACCTGAAGCAACACAGGAAACATCTCACCCCAGTCTTGCATGTAACAATGAACATCTGTGCAGAAAATTTAATAATACCAGCTGATTGGAAACATTCAATCATCACGTTAGTCCCCAAAAAGAACGGTGACCCAAACAACACCGAAGACTGGTGCCCCATTTCACTGCTCTGCACCAGCTACAAACCAGGGGCGTGTCAGACAAAACGGCGGGTCCCTAAAAATAGCTCCGGCGCAGATACATAAATAGATGTGGAAAACCAAAGCAAGGGACGCAACTCTTGTGCTTGCGGCCCAGCTCCTCAAGCCACAAACTAGCGAATCATAGTGCGTCCTCCACGAACTTCGTATCGGCATAATTCGTATCTAAATCAGGGTGCGCGCGCATCACAAGAAAGTTACGAACTTCGTTTCTCTCATGTCGCATAGAACAGCAGACGAATTTCGTTTCTGTGAACGAAGGTACGCAACTCTTGGTAAACTTTCGTGAGTTCACTATGAAGATTGCAGGGAATCGAAATTGGGTCACATTTCACAAAACAGCCGTCTGACGATTAAATAACCATACATTTAGCACCAGACTTTCCATTTACTCATGAAATAAGGCAAGCATCGCATAACTTGATGTTTTGATTAACTAGGAAGGAACATCGAGCAATTTAAAACTTGAAGCGTGACATATTTTGGGTCGCCATTTTCTTCGGATGCTAGTCTTGTGAAGGCCAAACAGTTGGTCTCTTAAACCACGCCTGGAATGTTTACTGTTTGTCAGTCAAGCCCTTTCATTTTACAAATCAGCAGTTGAAACGACATGGTATCATTTTCTTGTGATTACAGTAATGTTAGGACAACGGAAGAATGCAAAAAGACTCACCGAAATGGAGTTCGGCAAATCGTCTGTTTTCACGAAGTTCGTATGGGCAACACTTGTTCATTACCATATCGCAGACAACCGGATGTCACGTGACAGCACAAGGTGTGACGTAGAATGCAATAATGCCTCATTAAGCTACGAATTATGCCGATACGAAGTTCGTAGAGGACGCTCTATGTTACCCTATTGTCCACGCTCCCGCTATACATGAAGCTATCGGGAGCACCTACCACATGTCTCCCATTGGTCAGATAAAACACGTGACAGTATCTTTGCTGATTAATATTCATGATTTGGGGAATACCTGACCTACTTCTTCCGATTGGTGCGTTGAATAAGAGGCTACTTCCTCCCACTAAATCGACAGTGATCAGCGTGGATTAAATTTTTATTGCTAAACTACATCCAAAATAGGCACTTTTATCCTTGTGATGAAAACTACTTGATTGCGCCATTTTGTCATCGTTGTAGCAAGGCAACAAATTTCCCGAATTTAGCGCGATGAAGTGGACGTATCGTTGAAGCAAGCGAACGAATTTCCCGCGAAACAAAAAGGCTAAATTTAGCGTGGATTATTAAAAGAAGCGGAAGTACGGAACCCCCGCAGCCGACCAATGGGAGACATGTGGTAGGTGCTCCCGATAGCTTCATGTTCCCGCTATCCGTCCCGCCCCCCCCCCCCCCCCCCCCCCGACCCGTCCCCCCAACCCCCGACCTGTCCCCCCCCCCCCCCCCCCCACCCCCGTCTCTCTTTCTCCAAGCCCTTCCCTATCCTCATCTGCCAGCGAACGTCGAGGGATTTGCATGCAAAGTAAATCGCAGAACTAAGAACTCCACGTGCAACGCTGGGATTGACCTCTTTGCAAACTTTAACCGGCAGTGACCAGTATCGCAGAACTCGCCGGTCTGTAGCTCAGTGCTGGCCATCTCGGGTTACACTGACACATGGCCAGCCGCAAGGGAGTTGAGATGGAGGGGAGGGGGGGGGGGGGGGCATCCACAAAGTCGTCGCCAGAAATAGAAATCGGGAAAATCGTCCATTGACGTTATAAGACCTGGGAAACCCTCCGAAATGCAAATGTAGATAGGCGCGAACCAACTGTCCAATCAGCATGGCGAAAAAGCCTTCTGCCGCGAAAGTGACATTAGATCTATTAATATCGACCAATGAAAGTATCTGCGCCGGAGCTATTTTTAGGGACCCGCCGTTTTGTCTGACAGGCGCACGAGGGTGGGTGGGTTGAGGGGCATTCCGGAAACACACACCCCCCCCCCCAACCCCAATATAAAAAATATAAAAAATAATTAAAAAAACCAACTACTTTTATTACTAAGTAAATGTGCTGCGTGAAAGTGGTAATGATGACCTCCCCCCCCCCCCCCCCCCCCCCCCCCCCCCCCGCTCTCACATCTCGGTAGAGGTTGAAGCACAGCCACATGGCCGAGCTCTGCACCACCCCACCTCCCACCCTCCACCCACCCCCGTTGTCAAGGTACGGCCGAGGTCGAAGGTCGAATAGCAGCCATAGGGCCGTTTCACTGCCCCCCCGCCCCCCTCCCCCCCCCCCCCCCCGCTCTCACGTTTCGGCCGAGGTTGAATTGCGCCATAGGGTCGTTTCCCTGCCCCCCCCCCCCCCCCCCCCGCCTCCCCCGCTCTTACAAAAGTTTGGAAACCCCCCACCCCCCACCCCCACCCCCCAAAGCGAACTGATCCGCGCCTGTATGTTTGCTGATGATGTAACACTTTCAACCTCAGGTGTCAGGACTGAATGTGTGGCAGTAAAATTTCAAAGGAGCCTGGATGAAATACGTTCTTGGTGCTCTTCGAATCATATGGTCATTAATGCTGAAATGGTCGAAGTCGGAAACATTCGCGGACACTGTACCCGAGGTACTCTGTCCGGGCTGACAGAGTACCCCAGTTTGAAATATCGGCCTTACAGTCACGTGACATACCGATGATAGCGCCAAAGATCTTTGATAGCGCTCAGCTCAGACCGCACCCGCCACTCCACTTGACTGACTTCGCACGATCGGGGAGTTATGCTAAGATCTGGCCGCGTTAATGTATCTGCGTTTTGTGACAAACGTCTTGCTCGGCGGTACTGTACTCCATGCACCTTAACGGTCCGCGTGATTCGGGTGTAATCTTAAGCTAAACGACGTTTATTGGCGCTGTTGAAATGGTCGAAGTCGGAAACATTCGGAACGTCGTTTAGCTTAAGATTACACCCGAATCACGCGGACCGTTAAGGTGCATGGAGTACAGTACCGCCGAGCAAGACGTTTGTCACAAAACGCAGATACATTAACGCGGCCAGATCTTAGCATAACTCCCCGATCGTGCGAAGTCAGTCAAGTGGAGTGGCGGGTGCGGTCTGAGCTGAGCGCTATCAAAGATCTTTGGCGCTATCATCGGTATGTCACGTGACTGTAAGGCCGATATTTCAAACTGGGGTACTCTGTCCGCCCGGACAGAGTACCTCGGGTACAGTGTCCGCGAATGTTTCCGACTTCGACCATTTCAGCGTCATTAATCCTTCCAAAACGAAAAGTATGGTGATAACTACGAGACAAAACATCAAATATATATCCTTTATCTCTTCCTCTTGTTCTTGATTCTTTGAGAAGCGAAAAAAAAAGTTGAGCACAAAGTTCTTGGTGTAATAATTGATGATCATTTAGGATGGCAATCACACATTGATTACATGTGTAAAAAAAAATATCAATATATTTATTCTCTCCAAATTAAGACATATTAATGACGTTTAAACTTGCAAAATCTTCTTCCATGCTCATATCTTATCTCAGGTTAATTATGCGTCAACAATTTGGGATGGCTGTAGTGACGCTAACTTGAAAAGGCTGAAGTCATTGTATCGAAGAGCCTCTGAGCTTATGATAACAGATAGTTTACTATCTACTAATGACAAAATGAAAGAACTTAACATATTGCCTTTTTATAAGCTTTTACAATTCAGTAAATGTGTTTTAATGAAAAGAATTAATGATTGTGATGTGAATGTTTTTTGATAAACGTAT
>JAWQFJ010016892.1:12500-20000 GCA_034096865.1 Theodoxus fluviatilis | reverse complement strand
ATAAACGGTGACACACACACACACACACACACACACACACACACACACACACACACACACACACACACACACACACACACACACACACACACACTCGAGCCAGCCTCACTCAGCTCGCACTTCATTTGTCACCTCCTCCCACGCTGTCCGTCTTCTTTTGTTTGCTTGGGCTGTGTGTATGCTGCTGTTAATGTATCCGTATCTTGCTGACACCGCTTTTATGATAGCTACCGATTCTCGCTCCGTGAAATCGGGGCTTTTCTTCGAGGTTTTGCTACCGATCGTGGCCGTCATTTTTGACGGGAAGTTTAAAGCGGTACGCTATGCGCTTGCGCACTGGGCGGAATCCCCGGGAAATCCACATCATTCTAAAAATAATCCATGGACTAGGTCAATCAGTCCCAGCCTTTCAAGTCAACACCCAGTCTGGGTTCGTGAATCATAGACTCGCTGAGTCCAGGACTAGTCCCAGGCTACGCGGTGGTCTAGGACTAGTCCTGGACTCACAAGTCCAAGACCAGTGCTCGCGAAAGTCCAAGTTCATGAATTACACCCGTGACCTCTGACTCCTCCAGCTGTGCTGATAACCCCGAAGAAGCAGCAGTCCCCGTCTCCCACAAGGATTCCCCTGCAGTAGAGGCACCATCTCTACAAGATGACCCACACAGCGGTACGGTTCCATCTCCTAGCATCGACTGCTACGAACTGCCTGCCCGATCCCGAGGCACCCGACAAGAGGACCATCCTGTCGTAACCTTACAGACCACCCAGTGACACCCGACCAGCACTTCGGCCTAGATCAGCTGTTCCCCAACGCAGCAGGGATGCCGCCAGCGTAAACAAGCCAGCTGCGAGCAGGACGTCGCCGACGTGACTGCAACCTTCGCGGGCTGCACGCAGAACATGAACTTTCTCATGAACATATTCGATGCACTTGTGCGCGTTGCATTTCCCAAAACTGGTTGCCAGTTTTTGAAGAACTTATTTTACATAATCGTGTTTCGTTCGCGCTTCGTTTCAATGAAATAGGCCGGTGGTCTATACATTAAAAGTTGTTCAGTTCAGTTCTCTCTCTCTCTCTCTCTCTCTCTCTCTCTCTCTCTCTCTCTCTCTCTCTCTCTCTCTCCCTCTCCCTCTCTCTCTCTGTCTCTCTCTCTCTCTCTCTCTCTCTCTCTCTCTCTCTCCCTTCCTCCACCTCTCCCTCCCTCCTCCGCCTCGCTTTCTGTCTATCTTGTGTATGTGTGTATATGTGTATGTGTGTGTGTGTGCATGCGCGCGAGCGCTTTATGTCTTTTCTGTGTATGTTCCCGCTCAGTTATCTTCTCTTCGGTTCGTTCAGTTATCTTTTATCTATATCCCCCCTTTCTTCTTCTTTCTCTACCCCCGCACCCCCCCCCCCCCTTCCCCCTCCCTCTCTCTGAGTGGGTATTGACCCTGCATTGCTCACAAATATTTATTTCCTAATTGAAATCCACCTTCCCTCGTGCTTTTACAAATACAAACTTTGGCCGATGCATAGAGAAATCGGCGCTCCAGACCAGACACGGAATATTTTCTTTTGTTCCAGCGGAGATGGGTCTTCTTCGTTGAAGGGATTAGTCCTGACGACAACATCGATCAGACTCGCTTGTCTTCCGAGCCTGAATCGATAATAGATTGACAAGGGCGATGTGTGTGTTTGCCTGAGACGTGCCGTTTCCTGGGTGTGATCCTGTTCTCTGTGTTGGAGGCCATATATCGTTGACAAGCCCTTGTATTTACCCATTTATGAATTATGAAGATGCCCCAAGAGGGCCTTAAAGATTGATGATGCTGATATATCGTGCAAGATCATGCCTCGTATGTCGCAATGATGCCGAAGATGCCTTTGTCGTTCCTGTTCTTGTTGTTATGGGGACAAACTCAAGCAAACATCAACACTGTCGTCGGAAACGACAAACGAACAAACGAGCGGTTTCCATATTTTTTTAGGCTAGTGGTCGGTACATAGGTTACAATGGGGATTAATCATATCACATTTCCTTGTACTATGCACCAATTATGTTACATTTCATAACATTGCAGCACATTACTTTGAATTGCACTACATTCAAGTACACTACATTTCAAAATACAACTTGATTAAAATAATTTCACATCTCTCTCTCTCTCTCTCTCTCTCTCTCTCTCTCTCTCTCTCTCTCTCTCTCTCTCTCTCTCTCTCCCCCTCCCCCTCCCCTCTCTCTCAGTGTGTGTGTGTGTGTGTGTGTGTGTGTGTGTGTGCATGTGTGTGTGTGTGTGTGTGTGTGTGTGTGTGTGTGTGTGTGTGTTGGAAACGACAAACATTTCTTTCACATTTAATCCGTAGGGCAGCTTACATTTTGCTTTGAAATCAGTTTACGCTGTAGAGAAGCAAAATCAATACGATGTACGTTACTAAAGCATTCGGATTTGTGTAATTGTGTTCCTTCTTCGAAACCCCTTCAACTCGCTGGGACGGAAGAAAACTGGATTATCGATTACTTGTAACTAATTAAATATAATTTTAAGATATGATAACGGATCGACCTTTTTGTGCGTGTAATTTTAATTAAAAATTGGTCCTCTGCGATTTATAAAAGATGAAGATTAAGAAACAACGAGCAGTTAGAACTAAGTAACCCTTCATTTCGCTCCAACCACAACCGAATTTGAACCAACGGTGCTCCACTGAGGCAATGCAAACTGTCGACAACTGCTGTGATGAACAGTTTGATACCACGATCACTCGGGATATCGGTTGCCCGACCTACAAACACACACACACACACACACACATACACACACACACACACACACACACACACACACACACACACCACACACGCACGCGCGCATAGAGAAAGAGAGAGAGAGAGAGAGAGAGAGAGAGAGAGAGAGAGAGAGAGAGAGAGAGAGAGAGAGAGAGAGAGCAAACTGGTCCACAAGCTCCATAGCCAAACCCTCAGAAACGTCACAACACTCACGTAAGAGTCTAACAGAAGGAAAAAAAAAACCACGCCGTAGAGCATTCTGCGAGTGACCCGTATATTACACATTTATGACGCTTAGCGTGTAAACTGAAAGATCCACCATAAAACTAAAAGCTGTTGATGTGCACAGTAATGTTCCAAGCACTGGGTTTGTCTATTGAGAGATCAATGATTCATGAGTAACTGCTCTCGCAAAATAAAAAGCACCATGTTTGTCGTCAGAACAGATGGTGCATCTTCGGCTAGAAATAGGGCGTATTCATGAAATGTCGTCTGAGCTTTTAGTATCAGAATGGATGTCTTATTAATGCCGGACTCTCAAATGGACAGAACGACACACGCACACGCACACACACAAGCATGCACACACACACACACACACACACACACACACACACACGAAATAGAGAAAGAGAGAGAGAGAGAGAGAGAGAGAGAGAGAGAGAGAGAGAGAGAGAGAGAGAGAGGGAGAGAGGGAGAGAGGAGGGGCTGGGGGGTGGGGGTGGACACAGACAGGCAAACAAAGGACAAACAAAAAGACATATTTACAGATTAGAATATTCAGGCTATCGCAAACGCCATTACAATTGTCGTCGTCGTCGTCATCACCGTCATCATCGTCGTCGTCATCATCATCAACATCATCATCATCATCATCATCATCATCATCATCATCGTCGTCGTCGTCATCATCATCATCATCATCATCAGCATCAGCATCATCATCATCATCATCATCAACATCACCAACGCCGCCGCCGCCGCTGTAGCAGTCATAATCAATGCATATTTAATAATGTACTTTATTATAAAACTTTATCCGAAAATTTAAGACGTATATTTTTCTTTGCATGTTTCAGACTATGAGTCCACGTGTGAGAGGAACCCATTCAAATGATCAATGAGACTGGTCGGTGACTCCCATCAGCTGTGGCAACGTCATCCTGAGAAGCGCGGGCCATCAGCCACACGCTCACTTCAAGAAGTCAATAACTGTATGATGGGGCACCACGCAAATGAAACGGTCAGACGGAACTGGAGCCAGGAGCCCCCTGAAGAGGAACCCCACACAAGGATGAATGAGATGAGAATGCGCGAGCAGCGATAGGCAATGGTGGCGTCCAGGCTGAACTGTTTGTTGCCACGGCATCAACTGAACACACTGAGACTGACAGCTTTATAGTCGCAGCTACAGCCAGTTTGTTTCGTCTGGCAACCTAAACTTTTGAGACTGCAGCTGCGGGAAGATTATTGCAATACATTGCACCGAAAGATATGCGTTCAAAATGTGCCAGCCATACGAACGTCCTCCCCAGTATGTCAAGCTCGCCTTGTGGGACGTTTCGCCTAAATTTACAGTTGTGTGATAAGCTTTTTTAAATACTTTGTGAAATACAAGCAGCAAGCGAAAAAAAGAAAGAATGGTTTTGTATATATAGGGAAAGGTGATGGTGTTCTGTTGAAGTAGTGTGCTTGGTTCGTGAGTTGTTCTCGAGAAAGACTACACCAGAGATAACAATTTATGGCACAGAGATGACATTAGTCGTATCACCATTCCTTCCACTCGACAAACAAAACATGCAATACTGGCGCATTGCAACGCCCATTGATTAAACTCAGACTACTCACACTGTCGAAAACTCTGCGTATCTGAGTTTGGGCTGCAGTTTCACCGTTGGAGGCACTGATGTTTTGGTGTCACCGCTGGAGCCACTGATATCTAGGTTTCACCGCTGGAGCCACTGATATCTAGGTTTCACCGCTGGAGCCACTCATGTCTAGGATTGACCGCTGGAGCCACTCATGTCTAGGTTTGACCGCTGGAGCCACTGATGTCTTAGGTTTTACCGCTGGAGCCACTGATATCTAGGTTTCACCGCTGGAGCCACTGATGTCTAGGTTTCACCGCTGGAACCACTGATGTCTAGGTTTCACCGCTTGATCCACTGCTGTCTAGGTTTCACCGCTGGAGCCACTCATGTCTAGGTTTCACCGCTGGAGCCACTGATGTCTTAGGTTTTACCGCTGGAGCCACTGATATCTAGGTTTCACCGCTGGAGCCACTGATGTCTAGGTTTCACCGCTGGAACCACTGATGTCTAGGTTTCACCGCTTGATCCACTGCTGTCTAGGTTTCACCGCTGGAGCCACTCATGTCTAGGATTGACCGCTGGAGCCACTCATGTCTAGGTTTGACCGCTGGAGCCACTGATGTCTTAGGTTTTACCGCTGGAGCCACTGATGTCTTAGGTTTTACCGCTGGAGCCACTGATGTCTATGTTTCACCGCTGGAGCCACTGATGTCTAGGTTTGACCGCTGGAGCCACTGATGTCTAGGTTTCACCGCTGGAGCCACTGATGTCTAGGTTTCACCGCTGGAGCCACTGATGTCTAGGTTTCACCGCTGGAGCCACTGATGTCTAGGTTTCACCGCTGGAACCACTGATGTCTAGGTTTCACCGGTGGAGCCACCGATGTCTAGGTTTCACCGCTGGAGCCACCGATGTCTAGGTTTCACCGCTGGAGCCACCGATGTCTAGGTTTGACCGCTGGAGCCACTGATGTCTAGGTTTCACCGCTGGAGCCACTCATGTCTTAAGTGTCACCGTTGGAGCCACTGATATCTAGGTTTCACCGCTGGAGCCAGTGCTGTCTAGGTTTTACCGCTGGAGCCACTGATGTCTAGGATTGACCGCTGGAGCCACTGATGTCTAGGTTTCACCGCTGGAGCCACTGATGTCTAGGTTTCACCGTTGGAGCCACTGATGTCTTGGTTTTACCGTTGGAGCCACTCATGTCTTGGTTTTACCGTTGGAGCCACTGATGTCTTGGTTTTACCGTTGGAACCACTGATGTCGAGGTTTCACCGTTGGAGCCACTGATGTCGAGGTTTCACCGCTGGAGTCACTGATGTCGAGGTTTCACCGCTGGAGCCACTGATGTTGAGGTTTCACCGCTAGAGCCACTCATGTCTTGGTTTCACCGTTGGAGCCACTCATGTCTTGGTTTCACCGTTTGAGCCACTGATGTCGAGGTTGCACCGCTTGAGCCACTCATGTCTTGGTTTCACCGCTTGAGCCACTCATGTCTTGGTCAAAAATCGACGGACCACCATGGCGGGATGTGCCTGCAGTAGCGGCTGAATTTCTTTAAAAGTTCACGTCTGCAGCACGGTCGTACACGCATTCCATGGCTCCTTCCAACACCTCCCACGTGACCATGACCACCGTAGAGAGTTTCACACTCAGCGTCACCGGCCCAAGGTTTGACGTGCGCATGCTCCCCGCCATCGGCGTTGGCATCTGCCTGGCTGTGGTTCTGGCACCTTCCTTCGTCAGGTTCCATCTACGACTGCTGAAGAAGAAGCGGGCGGCAGCAGAGTACGAGATGCTCAACCTGAACGTGAAGCGCCCTCGCATAGCTTCGTCTCTGTGTGGCACGTCCCACGTCTCCTCCATAGACCTGAACGCCTCAATGCCGGCGGTTCTACACTCCGCCAGAAACGCCCGTCAAAGTTGGAGTGACCATCGCGAGGCATCCATCCCGAGGCGGAAGTCAGCGTACCTCAACAAGCGCAGTGCTGCTTCTTGCAACGAGGGGTTTGTAGGAGACTTTGAGACAGAGTCCCGTAGGTATGGGGACTTGTGTTCTCGCCCTGTACCCAGGTCTCATCATGCTGGAGTGTCGAGTGGTTGTGGAAAGTGTGTCTCTCACCTCCCGGCAGACTATGCAGCGAGAAATTGTCGTGGATGCGAGTTTCGCCATTGGGAAACGAGACATCGTGGCCACGTTTGTGACCAGTGCAGACACGAAATGTACAAGGATATTCCATTTTCTCAAGGACATCATCCCCAACGTTTTCCTGACCTCGACGATTCTAGAGGAGATCGCCGCCAGATTAAAATTTCTGCAGAGATTCACTCAAACCATATCCATTGTAGCAATGAACCAAAGAGGAACTTGGATGTTCAGATTCAACCAAGGCACCATCTCGACGATCACCGCTTCAAAGCGAGAGCCCAAAGAGACAAGGACTTCAATAAACAGTACCACACTAGACGGTCTGATATGCCAGGGACCTTCGAAAGAAATCCGGACATTCGATCAGCCGATGATGTGCAGGTCGTTCTGAGTCCTACTCACTTGAGAGGAGACTTGCCCACTATAGCTGAGCAGGACAAGGCTACTCCTACTGCAGATGCAAATCCTCTTGGCTCCAGCTCTACTCGGAGTCGTGACGAATGCAGCTTTCCATCAACGACAAGCGGTGCTGTCCCAGAGACTACGAGACCCCTTCATCCCAGGCTTGGCGCCTTGCAGTCTGTGGCAGGACCTGCCCAGCAGCTCTACAAGGACAGTGGGTGCTCCTCAGGGAGTCCTCATTCCATCGATCCTGCGGAAAGGACTGATGAATTCGATACCTTCGAAAGCAGCCACAAACATTCTCTACTGGAGGAGGTGAGGATGAAGAACGAAATCTCATCCCTAGCAGCTGATGATGAGAGGCGGA
>JAWQFJ010016892.1:0-7500 GCA_034096865.1 Theodoxus fluviatilis | reverse complement strand
CTATTTGTCATAAACTGAAAGCACAACCCCCGCCCTCCCCCCCCCCCCTCCCCCCCCCCCCCGCCTGTTATGAGTAGGCGACCGGAGAATAGTTGAGCATGAGTAAATGGAAAACTTGTTTTCTCTGCAAGATAAAGTGTGTCTGCGAGGACAATGTCACAATATCTAATTGCTCCAGTCGCTCAGCCAGGGGCCTGCTCCAGTAGCTCAGCCAGGGGCCTGCTCCAGTAGCTCAGCCAGGGGCCTGCTCCAGTAGCTCAGCCAGGGGCCTGCTCCAGTAGCTCAGCCAGGGGCCTGCTGTAGCCAGTATGCTCCAGCCAGGGGCCTGCTCAGTAGCTCAGCCAGGGCCTGCTCCAGTAGCTCAGACCAGGGGCCTGCTCCAGTAGCTCAGCCAGGGGCCTGCTCCAGGTAGCTCAGACAGAGGGCCTGCTCCCAGTAGCTCAGCCAGGGGCCTGCTCCAGTAGCTCAAGCCAGGGGCCTGCTCCAGTAGCTCAGCCAGGGGCCTGCTCCAGTAGCTCAGCCAGGGGCCTGCTCCAGTAGCTCAGCCAGGGGCCTGCTCCAGTAGCTCAGCCAGGGGCCTGCTCCAGTAGCTCAGCCAGGGGCCTGCTCCAGTAGCTCAGCCAGGGGCCTGCTCCAGTAGCTCAGCCAGGGGCCTGCTCCAGTAGCTCAGCCAGGGGCCTGCTCCAGTAGCTCAGCCAGGGGCCTGCTCCAGTAGCTCAGCCAGGGGCCTGCTCCAGTAGCTCAGCCAGGGGCCTGCTCCAGTAGCTCAGCCAGGGGCCTGCTACAGTAGCTCAGCCAGGGGCCTGCTCCAGTAGCTCAGCCAGGGGCCTGCTCCAGTAGCTCAGCCAGGGGCCTGTCCAGTAGATCAGCCAGGGCTGCTCCAGTAGCTCAGCCAGGGGCCTGCTCCAGTAGCCTCAGCCAGGGGCGGCCCCAAGTCAGGCCAAATATGGCAACACCGGCGCAATAAAATACTGCATAGGTCAAACCAGACCCAGCAGCATCTCGCCCAAATCCACAGTGGATACGGTTTCTACCACAGCTGGAGATTCTGTGCCACCCTACGTAAATTATGCTGAACTCACCCCTGGTCCTCTGATGTTTTGTTCCATAAAAATAGTTAGGGCCATTTTAGAATTCGGGGACAAGACCATCGTGCAAACACATTGTAGTGACGGCGGTTGACACGACGTTTTGTCATAGGGCGCTTTGGATCAATCGGAAAATGTTGGACGTCATTTTTTAACGACCACTGGTGTTCCGATTCATCATCAATTCTGCCACACAAAAGGATGATCATGTGTACCAAAAGGACATTTTTGATTACTCGGAAATAAAGGACATCATTTTCTGACTACAAATTGAATTACAACGTTCATTACAATCTAGACATAACTCATAAGTGCACATTTCACGGTAGCAGCTTGCTTACCATTTAATGAAAATACGT
Organism: Theodoxus fluviatilis; assembly: GCA_034096865.1. Classification (NCBI taxonomy): domain Eukaryota; kingdom Metazoa; phylum Mollusca; class Gastropoda; order Cycloneritida; family Neritidae; genus Theodoxus; species Theodoxus fluviatilis. Next base: position 6,053 of record JAWQFJ010016892.1, on the reverse strand, counting down.
ATGTACACACTTTGTATCCATATTAAATAGTTACGCATAGTCACTTATTTATTTACTTTTAACACAAGTCCTATTCATTGGGGCATATTAACTGGAACAGGATCCAAAAAGCTAAACAATCACGGATTCCGGGCTTCTAGTGGCCACCACCATGTGGAGGTCTCCAGCTGAATTAAACGCCCGAGCTTCCTTTGTTCAATCAGATTCAAAATCCCACCCCCCCCAAAAAAAAAAAAAAGTTGGGCTGACAATTTGGAAATCAAGGCCGGACAGGAAGGTCACAAGCCAGGACTCCGTGGGTTCGGGGATTCGACCTCCACCTCGCGGCCGTGTGCCAAGGCTGACATGTCCTGACACAGGTTTCCTGAGGACCTGCGCGACCTGCGCCAGACAACGTCCAGCTCAGAGGCCAATGCCAAGCTGCCGGCAGCGCTTCACTTCCGAAAGATATTTTGAACATGTTCAGAAATAAGGCGCTCACGGCGAAGACGGGCCCACTTAGACCTGGGTCATGTGAGGAAGAAACAGTTTTGGGAATGGCGAGTGGCCACGGGGACCTGGTTCATGTGGGAGGAAAGTTCCTGGGGCTTGGCTGAGTCGCCCTCGGGACCTGGTTCATGTGGGAGGAAAAGTGTTATGATTGGCGAGCGCCCGCGTGAGCGCTCACCTGTTAAACATGAAAAAATACCTTTCTAGACGATGCGCGCCCTAGTTGGGTTCGCCGTTGATTAACTTTGCTAGCCTATCCTAGTCCTATGGCGCGTTGCTTAGCCTACCTAGTGGCAAATAATTTCTCGCGACCCAGCGAGGCGAGGCAGGCACTAGGCAACGGCCAATGGAGGTGAAAGTCCGAGAGAGCATGGCTACGTCCTTGTACGAGAGGTCAGTGAAGAAGTTGCCGTTAGACGAAGTAATTGACGATAACAAGGGCGCGTTACTTACGCTAGGAACTTGCAAGATCTTGCGAGGAATACGCCCGTGTCAAAATGTGCCATACATGATGACAGCAGATGTGAAGGCAGTAAATGTTGACACGTCTTGACACTAGCCTATCCTTTGCCAATAGGTAGGTTAGGTATCGCGCACCAGACATCACAGCAGTTTTTCACTTGATAGAACTCGTGACCTCTCGAATGGCACGGGCACCCCTTTTTCAAAGAAAAGAAAGCTACCCGGGTTCAACTGTAGACACTTTTGTCGAAAATATTGTGCCTCGATTCATTCTGGATCAATTCAGGGGACATAATTCAGAGAGTTGACTTTTACGGTGTAGAGACTCTCCTTCATGTACCTATGCAACGGTAAAAAAAACTTTCGACACTGTTTGTCCACAAATAACCTATAATTCTCCTCAAAATATACAAATGAAAACTCAAACAGAAAATACTTCCGTGTACGTACACTTTGACATTATCGAACAGTGGGAAGCACATTACAGGCACCTTCGTCTGCGAACAGCAACTCAATGGTCGGCCTTTTTGGAAATTATCTCCCTTGCCGCCGCTTGGCGGCGCGTCTGTTTCAAGGGGCTTGAGCAGACGACTTTCTGCGACTCTGTATAAAAAAAGTAAGATTCCGAGCGGGTGTTGTTGCGTTCCTGGATGATCAAGGCGTGGTGGTCATTCGTTTCCACAAGATGATGAGCGAAAGAGGGCTTGGACGCATGCTGTTAGACGCAGAACAGAGTCGATAGTCGAGAAGCAGGAGAACTGAAGAAAACAAAGTTTCAACCTACGAAGCACAGCATCGGTTGGACTCTGATTATCACAACAAGGAACTCACAGTAGATGGTATGTACATTAATCTGTACATAATTTGGAAGAGTGGTGGGGGTAAAACATGAACAACATGCACACAACACACCTTTTTCTACTCACAGTAGACAGTGTAGTGCTTACATGTGTGCATGTAGTTTACACATTGAAAGGCTTGTTGGATTTTGTGTGTGTAAAGCACAGCTTTGTTTTTTTTTGTAATGAACCTAAGAAAAATTCTTGCCCCTGTTCTTTAATATAAGGTGGGAAAAGAACATTAGACAGTGCACACCCAACACAGAGCTGGCCAAATCTGCTCGCAATGAGCAAAATGCAAGTAGTTTTTAGTTTTATCGAGTAAAAGCCTGGATGCTACTCGCCAAATTGCGAATACAAATTTAGGTGCGCTAGGTAGTTGGATTACTGATAAATAGCCTACAATACCCATTTTGCTCATAGATTTCAGTGAGTTACGAGCAACATTTCTCCCGTGGTCCTCAGACATTTGGCCAGCCCTGCAAACAGGTATAAACAGGAATATAAATTTAGATTTTTCAGGACTGAAGAGAAGGCGACAAAACCTGAAGAAAACTGCAGTCCACTCAGTCTTTAAATGGAGCAAGGAGAAGACAGCAGCTCAGCTCAGTAGAGAGAAACGCCAGCGAAAGAGGGACGAGGACAGAAAGCGCAAGGCAGCAGATGAGTGGGAGCAGCGAACAGAAGAATTGGACAGCAAAAGAGTGTTCACAGATCTGTGTACAATCATATGTGCGCCAAGGGATGTTTTTGTCCATGCAAGTTGCATGTATTATGAGAATGTAAGGTGTTTGATTATGCTTGTAGACTGATTTCAATTAGAAATAAATGTGCGTCAAGGGATGTATTTCTCTATGCAAGTTGCAAGTATGATGAGAATGCAAGGTGTTTGATTATGCTTGTAAACTGATTTCAAGTAAAGGTTAGTCAAGAAGGATATGTTGTTTTCACAAGGTCTATGAATGTGCATGTAATGTGCGTTTCATTGAGCTTTTGTAAATTTGAAATAAAAGGGCAGGTGTGCAACCAGTAATACTAATATTTTTTGAGTCCATGCAAAGTGTGTGAATGTGTGATTGCGTCTGAGAATGTCTTATTCCTATACACAAATCTGTCGGCAGCCGCTTTTTGACATGGATTGAAAATGATGCAAGTTAGAAGATTGGTTGAAGAAAACAAGTGTTACTTTGAGGAGCAAAATGTAAAAAATGAGTTCTCACATTCATGATTATTCGGAGCTGGTGGATTTCTCCGGTTGTGATAGGTCTATGAGAGATCATCTCTTACACCTAATGTCCTTTGAACGTCATAATTAAACATTTCAAATAGTGTTTATGCATATGTTCCTTCAGAACAATCCACATACAAATAGCGGCTGCTAACTAATGTTTATCACAAGTTTTGCACATCGGGCGTGAAGCGTGCAAACCGTGACCACTTCGAAGAATAGACACTCGTCTCCTTCACTTGTGTGCATCATTGAGCAGATCAAGAGGATCCATACTCGACAGACTTGGAAAACTACAAAGAAAGGGAAGTGAGGGTTTACAGAGAACCGGAGTGATCAATGTGACATCTGCTTCCCAGAGAACTCCTGGCAATAGTCAGTCATAGTGCGTCCTCCACGAACTTCGCATTGGTATACTTCGTATCTAAATCAGGGTGCGCGCGCATCACAAGAAAGTGACGAACTTCGTTTCTCTCATGTCGCATAGAACAGCAGACGAATTTCGTTTCTGTGAACGAATAGCGACTGGACGATCACTATGAAGATTGCAGGGAATCGAAATTGGGTCACATTTCACAAAACAGCCGTCTGACGATTAAATAACCATACATTTAGCATCAGACTTTCCATTTACTCATGAAATAAGGCAAGCATCGCATAACTTGATGTTTTGATTAACTAGTAAGGAAAATCGAGCAATTTAAAACTTGAAGCGTCACATCTTTTGGGTCGCCATTTTCTTTGGATGCTAGTCTTTTGAAGGCCAAAAAGTTGGTCGCTTAAACTACGCCTGGAATGTTTACTGTTTGTCAGTCAAGCCCTTTCATTTTGCAAATCAGCAGTTGAAACGACATGGTATCATTTTCTTGTGATTACAGTAATGTTAGGACAACGGAAGAATGCAAAAATACTCACCGAAATGGAGTTCGGCAAATCGTCTGTTTTCACGAAGTTCGTATGGGCAACACTTGTTAATTACCATATCGCAGACAACCGGATGTCACGTGACAGCACAAGGTGTGACGTAGAATGCAATAATTCCTCATTAAGCTACGAATTATGCCGATACGAAGTTCGTGGAGGACGCTCTATGTTACCCTAGTGTTTCACAATTTCTGTATCCCTGTGAATACTGAATGAGATCCAGACTCTGATGTTATGGCCATTACCCATCAACACGCCATCCTCCTTGTGAGATGCGCCTGGTGAATGGAGAGCCTCGTGCAGCGGTAAAGCTGATTACCTTGAGGGGATGACGAGAAAAATAATTCATGAGCTCATCTATCTGAGACTGCCAGAGGAAGGAATTATGCATAGGGTCGGATTTCAGGCTGTGCTTCCTTCTGCCGCGCCAAGAACCAGCCACAACCAGTCATGGTCGGAGAGGCATCGAGTCGAGTGTGGTGTGTCGGAGCCAACAGAGCTCCTCTGAAGCTGAGAAGGTGACTGCAAGGTTGTCCTGCCAGAAAAAGTCAGCCTCGCTCAGGTCTCGGGACACAACAAACGCCGAGTGAATCGAGAAAAGGTCGAAGCCGCGTAATACCTCATCTAAAAATCGATCACCTACACTACACGACTTCAGCATCAAAGCAGCCCGGACTTCTGCTGTGGATACCTTTAGCACGGAGTCACCGACATAACGAGACCCGACATGCTGTAACTCCCATCGACTGCAACCTGATGAACGAGAGCTTCGCTATGAATGCCACGTTGATCGACAAACCTGTTCCTGACTCTTCCAGTCGCGTTTTCATGCGAGTCCTACCAACCGTCGTCCTTGCATTTGGACTCATCGTCGTTCTCATCGCTTCCTACATTGCTTTCCGCAGACGAGTCAAAGCAAAGAGGAACGTCTATGAAGACTACACCGAGAGAGAACTCAGCTTCCCACGACCACGCATTCACAGAGAGCAGACCTTCACCAGCATCGAAGGTGATCCAGAGAACTCCCTGATCTTTCTCCGTGGCGACCCCGACCGACAGCACTGTGAGTTGACGAACACACCCGAGACTTTCCAGCCCCTGGACAGGAGCGTGGTTCGTGAACTTCTCCATCGAAAGCGCGGATACCCAGTCCCTTCTCTCCAACCGTCGGGTGGCAGTTTTGCTTGTGTCTGTGGCACGAAGACTTGGGATGGGCGGGACCGAAGAGCAGAAGAAGGCGGAGATGGCGGTGTAGAATTCCGCGGAGAATTGGAACACTCCACATCTTGCGACCGGTGTCATCGCCCTAATTATCTGGGAGAGATGCCACTCAGTGTGAGGAACAGAAGAAGTCGTTGGCAACGGAGAACGAGCAAGCAAATTTCCATGCAGCCGTCTGGCACGGCTTTCTGTTCAGGGATTCCGCCCTCGTTACCATCGTTGGACAGTCACGGAGACGGTTGTGCGTGGGAACAATATGCGTGTAGCCATGTAGAGAATCGTCACCATGAAAGCGATCAACAAAATCGTCAGAGAGGGTATCACGCAGAGAATCAGAACGAGGGCAATTACTGGGAGTGTCACCATGGCGTCGGGAATGCAGAGGACCATTATCACGAAACTCACATGCCCCACCCAGAATTAGACTAGACAGCTAGAATGTCTGCACACGATGAAAGGAATCGTGGCAACGATCATAAAAGAACTGTGGATGAGCAGAATAACTTGATCTCTGTGCGGGGCCAATTAGAATTCTATCCAAGACATCATTCCCTCTCAGAACCAGTTTGGACAACTAGAATGTCTGTGCAAGATAAAAGGTATCATGGGGAAGATTTTGAAAGAAATGTTGATGAGGTGAACTACTTGAACTCTGTGCCGTGCCAAATAAAATCCTACCCCAGACAAAATGTCCACCCAGCGACCGTATTTAGAGAACGAGAACACGTTGAAAGATGCGAGAGAAGATATTTCGTGGATCAGGAGCACGAATCAGGTCTCTTTCTCACTGAGTTATCTCAGATGCAAACAACGGGGAAAATGATGACAGAATAGAAGTGCTCAGGAGCCTTGTATCAAGCCGGGAACTTCAGAGGGCATCCATACAACAA
>JAWQFJ010016888.1:80000-89821 GCA_034096865.1 Theodoxus fluviatilis | reverse complement strand
AGCTGCAAATACTTACTACGTTTAGGTCCTCTGCTCCTCCTGGATCTAGGCCATCGTCGACAAGTTGTGCTCCTAGCGGGCGCGGCGCTTGTTGCAGCTCTAATAAATCTGTGTCCCAGTTGTGCCACTCTTTCTTCTCTTCTGCCTCATGTCTCGCCCCAGGTGTTCCGGGGGCCGTCCTCTTTTCTTTTCCCCGTTAAGGTGGTTCCAGATGTGAAGTCAGTTCTCCTAAACAGATCAGAGACATGGAGGATGACCAAGCGGACGCTGCACAAGATCCAGACATTTATCAACGGGTGTCTCAGACAGATCTTCAGGATTTGGTGGCCTGATCGTGTCAGGAATAAGGATCTGTGGGAGAGAGCCAAACAGGACCCCATCATCACCCAAATTGGGAAGAGAAAGTGGGGCTGCATTGGACATACGCTGCAGAAACCACCCGGCAGCGTGACCCGCCAATCCCTCACTTGGGAACGATTGCTACGGACCTTCTCCAATTTCTTTGATAATTACGTTTATTTCCCTTCTCATTACTCGCAACAAGGCACAGTCTTACTGATATCGAGGGTCTTGGTGGAAGCTTTTAATCGTCTGCCTTGGATCTAGGGTTGTATGCCTCGCGCAAGCATACTTTTTATTGCATTAGATAGCTGCACCTTTAAACAAACGTAGCTTTTGCATAGCACGCGACACCAAGACACTGGTACCCGGGTCTAATTCATGTGTGTACATTTAAAAAACCAATATCCTCCTCCGACTCCGGGTTCCTCCGTTATAATGGATATCCCGAGGCCGGTTTTGAGTGTGCTAGGCACGGTTCCCAGCGCAGTATTTCGGCTTCAGTCTTCTGGCTGCTTGGGATTGTCTACGCTTGCCTGTGTGTTGGACTTGATTGGTTTCGTAATGTACTTGTCTCCCTTGCTAATTGAGCTGCGTGTCTGTCTGCATAGTAATCGTTGCTCGTCTCATGGTCCGTGCTGCCGCTCCGCATACACAGCTCGGGTGCGTGCTCAGAGAACGTTTCGCACGTGGACGCGTTTGGAACCCCAGATCAAATGGTTGGCCGGTAAAAGGTAGGGGCAATGTGCCCACCCCCCCTGTAGCCTCACAAGATCTGGTGATCAAAGGTGTCCGTCTCTCCAATCTCGATCTGATGGAGTCTGAGTTGGTCGCGATATCTGTAAGGCTGGCAAGCTATTTCCACTGCCGTGTGGGTTGAAATTTGCCGGCACCGTAGCGTATTTCAGCAAGCACCACTTCGAAAACAGTTTCCACTTCCTCCGATTTCGAAGACCTTGCCGGTTTATCCGTGCCAGAGGATGTATCCTAATTCGACTGTTGTTTCGGCAGACTTAGATTCGTTCTTGTTGCCAAATCAGGAAGCTCCCTTGGCAGAGAGTAAATGAAGATTGCCGTTCAGCGGGGCATTAAACCTACTTTACCTCGTAGAGTTTCCTACATCTTGTCACTGCGATTAGCTGGTGATTCACGGAGAACCACCGTCCGGTCGGCGGTCTATTTTTCTTCATCTTTCTTTTGAGGTATTATACGAGGATAATCGTGGGCTCATGATGAGAAGTGGTGTCCCAAGTCACCTGATAGCTTTAACGACTGGGGGTTGAGATAGGGCCTCTCTCCGTTCGTGCACATTGTTTTCCTTGCATCAGGGGTCTTAGCATTTGGCATCTGGTGTAATACCAGAACATTCATTACGTACAATTGGCACGGACAGGCTTATTTTTTCCCCGGGAGGGGTGAACTGGATAGTCATGGTACACGAGACCGAAGAGTGTTGCCCGTGGCCTTCCTTTGCATATTAAAGCCTCCCTTGGTGAGCCACTGGTCAGTGTGACTCTAGATTACTTGGAGCAGCGCTTGGGATCTCATTGCTGAGTAGATTGCGAAGTAGCGAAGGTCCAGTCGCTTTGCCTTTTAGAACTAAAATCCTCACATTGCGTCGCGAGATCCGAGTCCCATGCAGACCCTGCACTTGAGGACACTAGGCATCTAAACGAATGAATAAGCGACTTTTTCTCATTGCAGTCGGTAATGACTACACGCGGAAGTCACACCAACTATAGATAGCAAACGTTCTTGCTGGCGCATCTTTTGTGACGAATAAAATTGGGTTTTTTTTTTGTAAATAGAATCACGTACATCGATAGGGGAATTAGTAAGAGTGGAGTATTTCTACACTAGAATTTTTTCTTTATGTTACATATTCTTGGTCGGTGGGTGAAGGTAGAAATCTCCAGGATGGGGCGGTAGGCAATCCTCCCGTGAAGTCAACATTTTAGAAAATTGGTCCCCAAGCCAGGGAGCATACTAGATTTTCCATCAGCCAGAATATGCGTGGTGATCATTGTGTGGTTGTGACGGTATCATAGTCATGCTTCTCGATCCGTCCGTCCTCCATACCTCATGCTCGTCCACGTATCCGTTAGTCAGGTCAATTCCATGGAATTCACCCATTTCCATACCACTTCTCCCACTCCTATTCATCGACTCACTATCCATCCAATCCACCATCCACCATCCATCCTCACCCAATCCATCCAACCATCCGTTTCCATCCATCCATGCCCATCCATCCATCCATCCATCCCTCATGCACCATCCACTGCCCTCTCATCCATCCCTTCCATTCCGCCACTGCCATCCAACCATGCATTCCATCCATCCAATCCAGTCTTCCAGTCCACACCATCCATCCATCCACCCGTCGGCATCCATCCATCCATCCATCAATCCATCATCATCGATCCGTCCATGCCATCCATCCTAGCCTCATACCATTTTTATGCTCTCCATTGGAGTATTCAGGGTTCCATCTACACACATCGCGTCCATGCATCCTGCATACGCCGGTCGCATGCTTGTTTCTCCTATGCATCCTCTATCCATCATGGCCATCCCTGCCTTCCATGCGTCATTACCCATTTATGTCACCATGTATTGCTACCATCCACATATCCATCCATCACCATTCAGTGCACCCGACCCGATGACATTGTTCCAAATCTATGTCCTCCCGATCTATTCAGGTGCATTCATCCAAGCATGCGTCCTGTCCATTTAAATGCAAGCGTTGCATCCGAATTAACCTTCTTAGTCCCATACTTTATTGCATCTGCTCTATTCATCTCTTCATCCATCCACCCCGCCACATTGTTGTCCAACCAACTAACTCCCCTCTTTATTATTGTCATTCTTCCAATTCTAGCAATACCATACCAGGTACGACATCCATACCACTGCAGCCATCACCCATGTATAAAATTCCTCGTCCAGGCTATTCCTTCGATAGCTCTGCATCCATATGGCCCGGCGTGGTGGGGGTGAATTTGAATGTGAGGGTAGGGGGTGGAGTGGTTGGTGGCTAAATATATGAGACATTGAACATTCATGTCAGATAATTTGTAAGGCTAGGCTGTGAACTCGTGGCCGCGTTGTATTCTGAATGACGTAACTTTACAAACCATTGGAATCGGAAAAAAGAGGGATGGTGGAGGAAAAGGAGAGAAGTGATTCAATTTGTTTTTAAAGGTGCGCTAGTTCATTAAAATAACGGCGTGCTACTCTTGTGAAGCACTTAGTTTCAAGCCTGCCTTTATTTTGACATTAATGTTCATCATATTTAGCCCACCCACCCACCCCCAACCTCACACTCAATTCACCCCACACACGCCGGCCATATGGAGCGATGCATCGATGGATGCCTGAATGAATTATACATGGGTGGATGGATGCATGGATGGATGTGTACATGGATGGGTGGATGGAAGAATGAATAGATAGATGGATGTTTGGTTGGATAAATGGGCGGGTTGATGGATTGATTGGATGGATAGATGCAAGAATGCATAGATGGTTAGAAGGTTAATGGATGCATGCTTGATTTCATGGAAGGACGCATGCTTGGATGAATGCCTGAATAGATGGATGCATAGATTGACAATGCATGGACGGGTGCATGCATGGATGCATGGATGGATATGTGGATGGATGAATACATGGATGCATAAATGGATGATGCATGGATGGAGGGATGGATGGATGGATAGATGGATGCATAGATGAACAATGCATGGACGGTGCATGCATGGATGCATGGACGGATGTGTGGATGGATGAATACATGGATGCATAAATGGATGATGCATGGATGGATGGATGGACGGATGGATGGATGGATGGATGGATGGATGGATGGATGGATGGATAGATGGATGGGTGGATGACTGGATGACTGGATGGATGATTGAATTACTGGTTGGATGGATGGATGGATGGATGGATGGATGGATGGATGGATGGATGGATGGATGGATGGATGGATGGATGGATGGATGGATGGATGGATGGATGGATGGATGGATGGATGGATGGATGGATGGGTCGATGAATGGATGGAGAAGTGGTTGAATGGGTGATTCATGGAATTGATGGACTAACGGATACGTGGATAGATGATGGATGGATGGACGGATGGATGGATACATGGATGAATGGATGGATGGATGGATGGATGGATGGATGGATGGATGGATGGATGGATGGATGGATGGATCCATGATGAATTCTGGCTGATGGAAACTTATGCTCCCTGGCTGTCGACCATTCTTCAAATGTTGACTAGGGAGGATTGCTACGCCATTGCTGGAGTTTTCTACCTTCACCACGACAGCATATGTAACAAAAGAAAATTCTCGTCGGAAAACTTTACTAATCCCTTATCGATGTACGTGATTCTTTTCCAAACAAAACCACTTTATTTGTACAAATGCGCAGCAGAGTTTGTTTCTATAGTTGTTGTTATTGTGTGTAGTCTTACTGACCTGTATGAGAAAGTTTCCGTTATTCTAGTTGATTCATAATGTGTAGAGGGTATGCATGGTATCGGTCTCTGGACGCAAGTGAGGATTTAGTTTTGCTACAGACAGGACGGCCTTCGCTACTTGCCTTATTCAGCAACTGGGATCCCAGGCTGCCAAGTATTCAGAGGCACACTCCAGTGGCTCACCAAGGGAGGCTTTCATCTGCCAAGGAAGGCCCCGGGCAACACTTGGTCTGTGTACTGACTATTCCAGTTCACCTCCTGGGAAAAGCCTGTCTGTGCAATGTAAGTATTGAATGTTCTGGTTATTATACCAGAGAAAGTAAGACACTTCTGATGAAGGATAATGAAGACGGGAGAAGAGGCCTTTATAACCCAGTCGTTTCAATGTATCATTTGATTGTGACCACATGCATGACGCCCACGATTCTGTCTTCATCCTCAAAAGACAGAGAACATGCCCGCGGGAGTGGTTTTTCGTGAACTCCCTCATGCTGAGTGACAACTGCAGAAATCTACGAGGAAGTAGGTTAATGCCTGAAGGCATCTCTTTCTTTGCCAAGGGAGCTTCCTGATTTGCACAGACGATTTAAGTTCTCGATATTTCGAATTGGATATTCCCTGGACGGGATATCCGGCAAGGTTTGAATGGTGGACGTGGATTTTCGCCGTGGTGCTGGCTGCCTGCCTGGTGCTGGAAAGCCATCTCCGGCGGGAATAGCCTGCTGTCTTACCGATATCGTGACCTCAGATCCATCCTGATCGAGGAGGCTGGACCTTTGATCACAGCTTCGTCGGGAGCATTGCCCTACTTTGGTCAGAGGTGAGTGGGTCAAGGTCAGGTGCGCTGTTCCTGGTACGAACCTCGAGCTGTGCATTGCGGAGGCAGGCGGTGCAGAGAACTGCAGCAGAAGCAGCTCCACTGCAGAGGAGACAACATCGCAACATCATTTCACCAGCAGTTGCAACAGCAGCAGAAGAGAAAGCAGAAATATGGTGGAGTGCTAGCCATACGGTCGGGCATACATTCGTGGGTACCTGGAGTGAGTGGCATGTTTTTAAAGTCAATGCTTTTGTCCAGTGTCTTGGTCGCTTGCTCTGCAACAGCTACGCTGTTAATAGGTGCAGTATCTAATTTCCACACAGTATGGTTGCATGCTCAACAAGGCGCGTTAAAAGCTTCCACCAGCCCTGATATTCCGAGACTGTGCCGTGGAGAAGAGAAGGACATAACGTAATTTCAAAGAAATTGGTAGAGGTGTGAGCCATCGTTCCAAGTGAGGGATTGGCGGGTCACGCTGCCGGGTGATTTCCGCAGCGTATGTCCAATCCAGCCCCACTTTCTCTTCCTAATTTGGGTGATGATGGGGTCCTGTTTGGCTCTCTCCCACAGATCCTTATTCCTGACACGATCAGGCCACCAAATCCTGAAGATCCGTCTGAGACACCCGTTAATAAATGTCTGGATCTTGTGCAGCGTCCGCTTGGTCATCCTCCATGCCTCTGATCCATAATGGAGAACTGACTTCACATTGGAACCCTCAGGGGAAAAGGAAAAGAGGACGGCCCAGGAACACCTGGCGGCGAGACACTGAGGCAGAGCTGAAGAAGAGTGGCACCACCTGGACACAGATTGAGAGAGCTGCCCAAGGCCGCGCCCGCTGGAGAACTGTCGCCGATGGCCTATGCTCCAGGAGGAGCGATGGACCTACGTAAGTAAGTAGTGAGCCATCGTGGGCATGGAGTGTTTCGCATGCAATGGAGACTGCACACTCTTGCTTCAGTGCCCACACCTCGTATGGGCTGATTGTTTGTGTTGTTTGATTGCGTCAAGCAAAGATGCCCAGACGGCATTTTGGCCACGTGGCTATCTCCAGGAGTCAACGCCCACATCTGGGTGAAAGGTCTTATCGAATAAATTACCACCACCTTGATTCGATGAAGAATGCTTCGTGGGATCAATTATATTTACTTTAAAAAAAAAGAAACACTCCCTTTGATTGAATTATCATTCTGCGATCTTTATAGGTTTCATCTGCACGTAGTCAAAGCAAACGTAGTTTTTTTTAAAGTATCACTTTTAATAGCATTGAGCAAATCAAACGTCTGCAAAAATACGTAGGCAACATCCTATATCGCTAAGTATCCAAGACTACATACGTTCACATGAATCCTATTCAATGTTTGTCGTTCCCTTGTGCAGCGGTGTCTCGAGGAGACCCATGTAACTGTCTGGTTTGTCCAGTGAGATTTCTCCCTCCACGAGAAACGTTTTCTTCCAGGGCCTTGGCACACTGAGTGATATTGGACCAGGAAACCCGAACCGCTGGGGAGTCCCTAAATGGATTTTCAGGACACAAGGAGCAAGCCTGACAATAGGGACCTCCGTCTCCAGGAGAGCTCCGGGGTAAAGTTCTAAAGCCACTTAGAAGTAGCGAAGGAGGGGACTCGGACCATTTCTAGAACATTAGCCAGGGACATCCGGTCGCGCCCGACGGTCGTAAAGCATGGGGAGTGAGGTCCTCCAAGACACTGGCCACAAAGTCGTCCATGACCTCTGCAGAGGTCTTTGAGCAGTAGGGTAATCTTCCCCTGGTGTTTTCCCATGAGGGCTCTTGACCCTCAAACGGAAGAGATTGAGGAAACCGAGAGATTTCCAGATGTTGCATTGAGAGTGGAGACAAGAACGTAGTACGAGATTTGTAGAGAGAATGGCTACGTGGAGATCCGTCTTCGATTGCATGGTTTCAGGCGGAATATTCGGCGTGTTTGCAAAACTCTGGAATCAATATCAATAGAGAGATTTAATGTGTCAGTCCAAGTGTCTGTTTGTGCTTCTATGTCGTGTAGTGTTGCATTTTCGTGCTTTTGTCGTTGTTTTTTAAGAATGTATGTGCATGTATGCTTACATGTGCGTGTTTGTGTATGGTGTGTGTTGTGTGCATGTGTGTGTGTGTGTGTGCGTGCGCGCGCGCGTGCATCTTTCTGTCTGTCTGTCTGACTGTCTGTCTGTCTGCCCGACTGTCCGTCCGTCCGTCTGTCCGTCCGTCCGTCCGTCCGTCCGTCCGTCCGTCCGTCCGTCTGTCCGTCAGTCAGTCCGTCAGTCCGTCAGTCCGTCAGTCCGTCAGTCCGTCAGTCCGTCAGTCCGTCCGTCCGTCCGTCCGTCCGTCCGTCTGTCTGTCTGTCTATGTCTGTGTATGTTTCAGACCGTTCTTCAGACCATGCGTCCATCCATCCGCCTGTGCGTCGGTCGGTTAGCATCCTTTCCTGCGTACCTGCCTTCCTTCCGCAAGTTGTTCCGTTCTGGTTATGGTGTTCGTGTGCTATGTATGTATGTATTTGAATGCGAGCTACATACACATCTGTAGAGCCTGCTTTGTTTTTGTTCAAAGGAGGAACAGATGGCTCAGACCTCTCCGATTTTGTCAGAGACGTGTCCAAGTCTTATTTTGAGCCATGTCGAGACACGGAGTACTTTACAGATTGAAAAGGAAAGAAACATCTAAAAAATATTTCGCTGCATGAGCATACCGTTTGAATAGGAAAGAAACATCTTCAGAATGTTTTCGCAGAACGAGCAGTTTCTGAGTGAGAAGGTGAGAAACTTTGCCCGCAGCTCCAATTTTGCGGCGAAGAATCAAACCCTGAACTCCACGTCTTTCAGACAGACCTACGCATCCGGCAGTCAGTCGTTGCTCACGTCTGCCCCGACAGGAACTGACCAGACGATCAGGGACCACAGAGCGGCTCACGAGGCGTCTTCCATTAATCAAAATGGTATTCGATTCAAGGGGCCGGGGAAAGGCTGTCGCTGGATTGAGTTATGCGAAAGGTGAGGCACCAGGGGTCGCCTCGCGCCCGCGGGGCAGACGGGTCACGTGATGCACGTCCCAGCACGTCCTGAACTTCCCATGATTCTTGGGCGCCTCGTTTCGGCCTCGCTGGAGTCGCGAGAAGTTAGACGAGATTGCAGACAGAGGCGCGTTCCGCCACCATGGATCGCTATAAACGCTACACTACACACACATCGCACTAGGCAATGGACGGGTGGAGCGGGACGGCGCGACGTAATGGTCCCGTCCCTACAAGGTCGTTGGAGGAGGGTGGGTCGAAGGCTGATCGATGGACGGAAGACTGAGAGGCACCCGTGGACGCGCTTTACGACGTAGGTAAATTTGATGCGCCAGCTCATAACCCGCGCCCAGCTTCACTCGCACCGACACCGAAACAAAGCCAAGTTATGTCCCGCCTTTCCCCGACGGTGCGCCCTGGGTGTGGCAAGATGCCTCGCCTGGAAGCGATGGCGTGCTCTCTGCGATCACGTGGTCGAGTAACGGTGGAGCTGCCACGTCAACAATCAGTGCAAACTTGTCCGGAAGAGCAGCTCAGCTGTAGAAATCCCTGTGAAGGAGAGAATGACGGTCGATGAAGGCGAAGGGTTGGAGACTTGAATAGGTCTTTTAAAGCTTCGAGGGAGAAGGAAGGGGGAGGGGGTAGGGGGGTAGAGGGGTAGGGGGGTAGAGGGATAGGGGGGTAGGGGGATAGGATGGGGGTAGGGGGATAGGATGGGGGTAGGGGGGTAGGGGGGAGAGATGTGGTGAGAGGAACCATCAAGAAAAGAACTAAGCTTAGACTGTGCATCTATGGAATCGACTGCTATAGTGCGGTCCTGATGCGTGAAAGGAACTCTGCCAGAGTCCTCTGCTTCTCGCATTAAGTTCGCCCACTGATATCAGATGAGCTTGGATTGTGGAAAGGTTTTCACTTTATGGGGTGTGTAGAAAGATAGATTTCTTTTGTGAATTCGGAAAGTGTGTATTGTGAGTGTGAGAGAACTGTGAGAGTGAGAAAGAGAGCGAGTCATACTGCAAGCAACCACACTCTGTCTCGTCTCATGTGGCGAGCTGTTTCATCGAAAAGGTCGCTGCTTCCGATAATGAGACCAACTGTAGGATCTCAAAAGTCTTCGTTTACTGTGTTGCCC
>JAWQFJ010016888.1:67500-75000 GCA_034096865.1 Theodoxus fluviatilis | reverse complement strand
GCTGTTTGCGAATCCTCTGTGGAAAACAGTTTCTGCTTTCAGGGCGATGCCCTATCAGTGCCTCCTTCACAGACAGTGGCATCCTCGTTTTTCAAATTTGACAACGTTTCCAACTGCTTCCTCATTCTATGAACCGCCTAGGACTTCTTCCGTATTATCCCTCACAATGCACGTGCTTCATCCTCCCTTCATTTACTTTGAGTGTGCACCTTTTTGGTGCATTTTACTCCAGGCATGCGTCCTTTGTAAGGCCTTAAACCCCGAGCACTCGTTTGGCTTTATCTGAGCGAATTCACTGGCTTGTTTTTTAAATAAATATTTCTTGTAGTTAGAGATTTAAAATTTTGTTTGTCCTTTTGAAGTGCGAATGTACTTTAGCAATGTAAACTGCTCTACAAGATGTTTCAGCCTCTCTCACTCGATGGCGTAAAGACCTTCCTGTGCTGTCACCGGATGACGTGTTTCCGTCCACTCCGTGTCATTTTGGAGACATTGAGCTCAGATTGGACGTTTGGAATGACTTTGACCATTGGGATAGATGAATGGATGGATGGATGGATGGGTGGATGGGTGGATGGATGGATGGATGGGTGTGTGGATGGATGGATGGATGAATGCATGGATGGATGGATGGATGAATGGATGGATGGATGGATGGGTGGGTGGTTTGGTGGGTGGATGGGTGGGTGGATGGGTGGGTGGGTAGATGGGTGGATGGATGGATGGATGGATGGATGGATGGATGGATGGATGGATGGATGGATGGATGGATGGATGGATGGATGGATGGATGGATGGATGGAAGGAAGGATGGATGGATGGGTGTGTGGATGGATGGATGGATGGATGGATGGATGGATGGATGGATGGATGGATGGATGGATGGATGCATGGATGGATGGATGGATGGATGGATGAATGGATGGATGGATGGATGGTGTTTTACAGCCTATGAGCCGTTGTAGGCTATGTAAGGCCATTAAGCACGAAAATCACTAGCACAGTTTAGAGAAAACGTAAATCAACTCACCATGTCCCTCTTACGAATCGCGTAGGGAGACGCGATGGGTCAATTCTTACCCCGAACCCATAGGGGGTTTGACCATTTGGCCATGCGCAGCTAAAGTTTGTTTAAAATAATAGATGTACGATTTGGAGATTTAAAAAAGTTTGATGAAAAAGAACATAAGTGTCTCTATATATATAAAAAGAAATTGTGTAAATCTTCGCCCTTTTAAAAGAAATTCACTTCTCTTTCATCCATCTATTTCTGTGGCATTTTATGCGCGTATTATTTTGTTTTTTGGTACGCATATACCAGTGGCTTTTGCCTCTGCGACTTAAGCAGGGGATCTAGCCGCTATTTCCAACTCCAACCACACACAAATAAAACTACCCTGTGATCAGCCGATGGACAATACTGTGCTACCCACAGCATCATGCGGTGGATCCACTGCGAAGATGCATCCCCAGGGCATCGCGTCTGCCTCTCAATGCGATCCCCGGGCAGGAGTAAATAGGGGGTCTGAGAGGGCTGTAAGCGCAACATGGCGGGGCTGCTCTCTGTCAAAGTTGACTTGGAATACTCTCGTGGAGATGGAGAAGGCACTGGCACCAGTCCTGCACGCTCCCCTCGCCTCTCTGCGTGGTCTTTGACAGACTCAAACAAAGACGGAGGTATTGGTTCGATGACCTCAGGGCAACTGAAAGGCTCGGAAAGTGATCTATGAGTGATGAGGTTGTTTTGGAGTGAGCTTTTTTCTTATTATTCACTTGAGATTTACGGTAAGATATCGAGGGGAGATGGTAAGTTTTTTTGGGGGGTAGCAAGTTCATAGGGACAAACAATGTTTGTGCTGCAATCCCTCATTCTTTGCTGGTGCCATAAATGGATATTTCTTGTCGGTGACCTGGCGAATGGGGTGCTACAAAAGAACCACTAAAACTCACTGGAAGCCCACTTGTTATAGGGTTATTACGCTACCTCTACTTTCAACATTTTATCCACCTTAAATAGATGTGTCTACAACATCAGCTGACTTCCAGCTAGCTTGGTCGATGACATGTTCACTTTTTCCTCCTTGAAATGACCACACAGCGACGTGATCGCGCACTTCCACGCAGAATTACACTTCTTCACTGCTTCACTCGCTGGGCGAAGCAGAGGCACTCAACCCATTTCCGAAAAGCCTCTCTCTCCTCATACCTCAGAAATACCCTCTCTGCAGGGAGTCAGCAGCCGTGAACTTAACTCTGCTTTTTTCTCTCTCTCCAGCAGAAAGTTTCGAGAGCTCCGAGGCTAACCCGCAACGCCGCAAGATGGGAGGGTTTCCGGAGTGTGATGAATTACATTTCACACTCCTCGACATTTTTCCGGCTATCAAGACATCGCTTAGAGCTGGGGCTTGCCCTTACGGGGGAAAAAAGGGGCACAACACAAGGCTAGAAGTCGATGTCGAGGTATTACTCGCTCTGTTGCTTTTTATGCTCGGGGCACAAGGTTGAAAAGCCAACATCTTTGCAAAATTGAGGCCAAAAAAAGGGGGGGAAAGCTTTAGATTACAGGTTTTCACGTTCTCAGGATAGCCTTGCTCCTTCGTGTCTACAAACCCTCCCGCCTCCACCGCTCTTCCGAACCTCCCCCACATCTCCACCGGCGACCCCCACCTTCCCCCAACCTTACCCCAACCTTCCCCCAACCTTCCTCCCACCTTCCCCCAACCTTCCCCCCACAGTGCTGTCTGTGTAGGTAAAAAAATCAAAGAAAGTCTTCATTTTTGACATCACCAAGAAAAAAGCTTTCAAGACAGTTTTTCATCCATCGTAGTCCTGACTAAATACATTTCAGCAGGAATCCAGTGATGGCCTTGTGCAGACTATCAAGAAGGCATTAGTGTTTGTTGTTTGAAAACAAAAACGAGCTGCTTTCCAAATGACTCAATTTTTGGAAGCGCCTTTGTCCTCGGGGTAGCGTTGTCAGTTCGGATCAATCGTGAAGCCCTTAGTGACGCATTACCCACAAATCCCCCTGCCACTCGACCTTGCCCGTTTTCTCTGGAGGCACATCCACCCTCCCTTATGGAGTCATGCTTATTGTACATCACGTTCATCGCATCAAAGACAGCGTCAAATATCGCCAAGAAACTAGAGTAACGTGCTCAGGATTGTCTGGACAGCCGGACCTTGACAAAGCACGCCAGTTTAGGCTTGGAGAGCAGCAGGCGAGACCGTGACGTCAATGCCAAAACGCAGAGAGGCATCCCCTCGCACCCCGGCATCAGCGTCATTCCATTGCCCGCGTCACGTACACAGCCCCATATACGTACACAGCCCCATACACGTACACAGCCCCATACACGTAACCAGCCCCATACACATACACAGCCCCATACACGTACACAGCCTCATACACGTACACAGCCCCATACACGTACACAGCCCCATACACGTACACAGCCCCATACACGTACACAGCCCCATACACGTACACAGCTCCATACACGTACACAGCCCCATATACGTACACAGCCCCATACACGTACACAGCCCCATACACGTAACCAGCCCCATACACGTACACAGCCCCATACACGTACACAGCCCCATACACGTGCACAGCCCCATACACGTACACAGCCCCATACACGTACACAGCCCCATACAAGTACACAGCCCCATACACGTACACAGCCCCATACACGTACACAGCCCCATACACGTACACAGCCACATACACGTACACAGCCCCATACACGTACACAGCCCCATACACGTATACAGCCCCATACACGTACACAGCCCCATACACGTACACAGCCCCATACACGGGCACAACCCCATACACGTACACAGCTCCAAACACGTACACAGCCATATACACGTACACAGCCATATACACGTACACAGCCCCATACACGTACACAGCCCCATACACGTACACAGCCCCATACACGTACACAGCCCCATACACGTACACAGCCCCATACACGTACACAGCCCCATACACGTACACAGCCCCATACACGTACACAGCCATATACACGTACACAGCCCCATACACGTACACGGCCCCATACACGTGCATAGCCCCATACACGTTCACAGCCCCATACACGTACACAGCCCCATACACGTACACAGCCCCATACACGTACACAGCCCATACACGTTCACATCCCCATCCACGTACTCAGCCCCATACACGTACTCAGCCCCATACACGTACACAGTCCCATACACGTACACAGCCCCATACACGTACTCAGCCCCATACACGTACACAGCCCCATACACGGGCACAACCCCATACACGTACACAGCTCCAAACACGTACACAGCCATATACACGTACACAGCCCCATACACGTACTCAGCCCCATACACATACACAGCCTCATACACGTGAACAGCCCCATACACGTGCACAGCCCCATACACGTGCACAGCACCATACACGTACACAGCCTCATACACGTACACAGCCACATACACGTACACTGCCACATACACGTACACAGCCCCATACACGTACACAGCCCCATACACGTGCACAGCCATATACACGTACACAGCCCCACACACGTGCACAGCCCCACACACGTGCACAACCATATACACGTACACAGCCCCATACACGTACACAGCCCCATACACGTACACAGCCCCATACACGTGCACAGCCCCATACACGTACACAGCCCCATACACGTACACAGCCCCATACACGTACACAGCCCCATACACGTACACAGCCCCATACACGTGCACAGCCCCATACACGTACACAGGTCCATACACGTACACAGCCCCATACACGTACACAGCCCCATACACGTACACAGCCCCATACAGGCACACAGCCTTATACACGTACACAGCCCCATACACGTACACAGCCCCATACACGTACACAGCCCCATACACGTGCACAGCCCCATACACGTTCACAGCCCCATACACGTGAACAGCCCCATACACGTGCACAGCACCATACACGTGCACAGCACCATACACGTACACAGCCCATACACGTACACAGCCTCATACACGTACACAGCCACATACACGTACACTGCCACATACACGTACACAGCCCCATACACGTACACAGCCCCATACACGTGCACAGCCATATACACGTACACAGCCCCACACACGTGCACAGCCCCACACACGTGCACAACCATGTACACGTACACAGCCCCATACACGCACACAGCCCCATACACGTACACAGCCCCATACACGTGCACAGCCCCATACACGTACACAGCCCCATACACGTACACAGCCCCATACACGTACACAGCCCCATACACGTACACAGCCCCATACACGTGCAGAGCCCCATACACGTACACAGGTCCATACACGTACACAGCCCCATACACGTACACAGCCCCATACACGTACACAGCCCCATACACGTACACAGCCCCATACAGGCACAAAGCCTTATACACGTACACAGCCCCATACACGTACACAGCCCCATACACGTACACAGCCCCATACACGTACACAGCTCCACACATGTACACAGCCCCATACACGTACACAGCCCCATACACGTACACAGCCCCATACACGCACACAGCCATATACACGTACACAGCCCCATACACGTACACAGCCCCATACACGCACACAGCCATATACACGTACACAGCCCCATACACGTACACAGCCCCATACACGTACACAGCCCCATACACGTGCACAGCCCCATACACGTGCGCAGCCCCATACAAGTACACAGCCCCATACAAGTACACAGCCCCATACACGTACACAGCCCCATACAAGTACACAGCCCCATACAAGTACACAGCCCCATACACGTACACAGCCCCATTACACAGCCCCATACACGCACACAGCCACATACACGTACACAGCCCCATACACGTACACAGCCCCATACACGTGCACAGTCCCATACACGTACACCGCCACATACACGTACACAGCCCCATACACGTACACAGCCCCATACACGTACACAGCCCCATACAAGTACACAGCCCCATACAAGTACACAGCCCCATACACGTACACAGCCCCATACAAGTACACAGCCCCATACAAGTACACAGCCCCATACACGTACACAGCCCCATTACACAGCCCCATACACGTACACAGCCCCATACACGTACACAGCCCAATACACGTACACAGCCAAATACACGTACACAGCCCCATACACGTACACAGCCTCATACACGTACACGTACAGGTAGGAGGCGAAGCAATGATCGATGCACTTACAATGATCTGCAATAAGATCTGGCAGACGGGAGATTGGCCAATCCCGTAGACACAGTAACTAGTGATTACATTGTCCAAGAAAGAAAACCTGCAAATGTGCCAGAACTACCGCACAATCAGCCTCATCAGCCGTCCCAGCAAGGTCATGCTGAAAATACTGCTCAACAGATTAAAACCTCAGGCAGAGATAATCATTGCTGAAGAGCAGGCAGGTTTCAGACCAGGTAGGAGCACCACTGAACAGATCTTCAATCTGAGAGTCCTGTGTGAGAAACATCTACAACACCAATAAGATCTGTACATGTCTTTATAGACTTTAAGAAAGTATTCGAGAGAGTCTGGCATGCTGCGCTGTGGGCCACAATGAGAAGCTACAACATCAGCTCCAAGATCATCAAAGTCGTCGAACATCTCTATGACAGAGCGACCAGCGCAGTCCTGTTCAATGGTACCACAGGCGAATGGTTCAGGACAACGGTCGGAGTCAGTCAGGTATGTCTACTCTCCCCCACACTCTTCAACCTCTTCCTCGAAAGGATAATGACTGATAACCTAGCAGACCACGAAGGATCGATCAGCATCTGTGGCAGAAAGATCACCAAATTACGTTTTGCTGATGACATTGATGGATCAGCAAGAAGTGAAGAGGACTAGTCTTGTCGAGCACCTGGACAAGACCTCACAGGCATATGGCATGGAGATCAGCGCCGAGAAGACCAAGGTGACGACGAACAACCCTCGGGGCTTCAAAATGGAAATCAAAGTGAAGGGCCAAAAACTGGAAGCTGTCAACAACTTCAAATACCTGGGATCTATTGTGACTGATGAAGGGTCCAAACCAGAGATACTGTCCAGGATAGCACAAACAACAGCAGCATTGGCAAAGTGTAAGCCAATATGGTGTGAGAGAAATATCAATCTCGCGTCGAAGATCGGGCTCACGCGCACGCTGGCCATCTCCGCATTCTTGTATGCATCGAGTACTGGACATTCATATCTGAACTACAGAGACGGATACAAGCCCTGGAAATGAGATGCTACACACAGACAGACACACAGATGGACACACACAGACACACCGACATACAGACAGACAGACAGACAGACAGACAGACACACAGACACACAGACAGACACACAGACGGACACACACAGACACACTGACACACAGACAGACAGACAGACAGACAGACAGACAGACAGACAGACAGACAGACAGACAGACAGGCA
>JAWQFJ010016888.1:40000-62500 GCA_034096865.1 Theodoxus fluviatilis | reverse complement strand
ATTTCTACACCATAACATATTTCTTCAAAAAGGCTTTCACTGCAAATGACCTCGCAAACTTTCCAAGGCAAACGAGGACGATTAGTGCACGCAATAACGCAAAGATGTTGCATAGAGCAACGAAATAACAAAGTGCACATAGGCAATGCTACATCAAACCACCAGTTTCCTCTCGTTCGGCCCATAACATTCGTAGAGGTCACCGCATCCGCTCAGTGCGACCAGAATAGACCAGAATAAAGTTCATCGTGCCTATTCAGAAAGGTTTTCTCTCGCGCGAAATCAATGCAGAACAGGGGGGCACTAGGATCTGTCTCCCACACCTATCTGTGCAGTTCTGGTTTTTCTCCTCTCTCTCTCCCCACCAGGACTGCAGCACAATGTTACGACGGTTTGTATCTGGGCGAACTCTTGGTCCGCGGACCAGGTTCAGAGGGATCGGCGAACTACATGTGAGTTTGCGCGGTGTAGTGTCTTAACTGTGCAAACTCTCGAGTCTCAAAAGCAGGCTTGGAAGGATCATCAACCTGGTCTGAAGTTCCCAGAGTATGTAGTGGGAACACCCCAAACCTTTGTTCCAGCTGATCATGTAAGGAAACAAAATGTCCGCCATTTTTAATTCTGTGCATATGCAAAATGTTTATTTCTAGAATTACTGACACACATAAAAAGAAACCGTTGCCTAATAACGGTATTATTTTCTCAAAGTTCATTTAAACTGCTTCACAATCTAAAATGAAAATATCCGTCGAAGTAGCAACCGAACTTTGGCCACACTGAGATACATGAGGTACATGGCTTATCATGGAGCTGAGTGGTTCGGGCAGGCAAGCTTTGCATGATTCGGGCAGGGATCAAGGCATTTCATTACAAGCAGTGAAGAAACAAAACCTAGGTTCGCCCAAACTATCAGATTTCGAACAAGTTAGTAGGCGGTCTGTTTGTAGGCAATTCATGGTTCGCCCATCAAGTTCGCGGAACTAGTGGTTCGTTCAGTAAAGAACAGGCTTTACGTTTCTACTCTTTGGGACAAGGCTGAGGCAGAACTCTGCAGGCCATGGTGGTTTCTGCATCGCTTCCTACTGCTGTGGTTACACGGCTCACACTTCTTAGAGTCGTGTCGTCTGTTGGCTCCGGTAGTCCGTCACTAAACGGACTTTTACGTGTACAGTATGTGAACTTTCATTCCGTTACTTGTCTTTAGTGTAGCAAAGGTTTTATCAATAGTAAAATTTAAAATCTCTTGTGAAATGTTCCACGCATACTGGAAACATCGGCGTTTGTAAAGCTGAAGTTCTAAGATCTCTCTTCCTGCAATGATCTGCACCCTACACATTACTTAAGGTGACCTTGAGTATGAATATGAAAATAAGTACAGTTATACGGCTCATCAGCCCCTGTAGGCTGTGGAAGCCCATTGACCACGAATATCTCTAAAGATGATTAATGTAAGAGCACGTCAAATCACGATTTCCGATTTTATTCACCTCTTACAAATTGCATTCGAAGACATACAAATCGCATACCTCACCACACAGGAAGATGACCTTGAGTAGCGACCAGGACTGGGAGAAAAGGATGCCATGATGCAATTACTGCAAAGAACACTTTGGAGTAGGAGCATATCTAAGTTTCCATATGGACGTACCCTAAACTTCTCCACTTGTTAAATCTCGCTTCAACGACACAACTAGCTTTCAAACCCAGAATTTCGATAACAGAGTAGAGTTCTGACCCTCCTATTTTCGCTCTGAAGTCTGTTCTCCGTGGCGGTCGAATTCAGACGTCTTGCTCGACTGCGATGAAGTTTACGAGACAGACACTCGGAGGCGCAAGCGACCGTGTCTTTGAGGAGTTAGAGCTTGGGTGGAGAAGACCGCTCTCTACATGCAGGCGCCGTTCGGACTCGTTACTCACTCCGCCGGCTCAAGTCTGATTCGCCCACAGGGGTGTAATGACTCTCCCAGACTCCACCTACCGCGGTTGTTGCAGATAAGGGATTCTCGCCCGCCGCACAATTGATTTTTGTGCGCTCCTGCTCACAAAAACGTTGAAGCTGTTGACCCCTCACACCGCGGCACGGCGTGAGCCCCTCTCATAAATTTTCATTATCGCCCCTGCCCCGCCCGATGGTTTTTGCCAATGGGCTGTCTCTCCCGTTGCCGTAGCAACAGTCCTGATTCTTGTATTGCCGCTACACTTCGTCTGGATGGGCGTGTGTCTGACTGGACAGTGTTTGTTTCTCCTGCCGCTCCCTGCAGCTTTCATAGTGCAGTTGGACCTGAGAACGTCCCAACCAATGCACCACTGGTATTGGAAGCGGGCGTCCATGCGTAAACTGAATATTCTCGTATTCTGTAGACTAGAACCGAAATCCGATTCGACTGAAATAACATTCTACAGTTTGCGACATCAAGATGCAGAGAGGTAATTCAGGCTCTGTGGCAGGAGTTTCGCGATGTGTACGTGTTCATGTCAGTCGTCGTGGAAAGTAAATCGAAAAAGTTTTTTGTTTTTTTCTTCAAAATGTCGCTGTCGAGAATCTTCCTCCTCTATTGCTCCGAAAATAGATTTTATACATCTGCTGAAGCGGAGAAATGTCACAGACAAAGAATAAGAGGGAAATATTTTTTCTGCAGATTGTGTTTATTTCCTCTGTTCTTCAAGGTTATTCTCTGTCATTTCTAGCACCAACGCCCCGAAATTGACATGCTGTGGTTATAAATAAGCGCAATATTCAAGGCAACGACTGAAACATGTACATGTATCGGTGAGATATGCATCTGTATGCATATCTCACCGATAAACTTCAAAGAGTGCAAGATGCTGCAGCTCGACTCATCTGTTGGTAAAAAAAGTCAGATCATCTCACTCCTCTCTTCCGCTTTCTCCACTGGTTGCCCATTAGTGCTAGAGTCCAATACAAGATTGCCTGTCTTTGCTACCATTACTTTCCTGAATCCCTTCCTCAATATCTCTCTAAACCCATGCGCACCTACATACCCGCTAGACAGCTACGCTCTTCCGCAGACACAAGAATCCTTAGGTTCCCGAAGGACCATCCAGTGAAAACAAAATTTGGTGAACGCTCTTTCTTTTATCAGGCTCCCTCTATCTGGAATGACCTCCCCGCCTCTGTTCGTCACTCTACATCTCCCTCGACCTTTTGCTCTGCTCTCAAAAGTTACCTCTTCTTGAAATCGTTCCCGAATCCTGTCTAAGTTTCTTCATCTTCCTCCCCTCACTGTTCTCTTTGTACTAGCTTGCCTAAGCCCCCTACCACCCTCCTGTCTCTCCTCCCCCTCTCCCCAGTTTCATGGTAAAGCGGTGACGCTGTACATCAGTTTGTCGAATGCCTGAAGTGAATGTCTGACTCCTATGTTATTAAGTTTATTAAGTTACCTTTGATGTGATTGACTGTTAGTAAATATTGTAATGGTTGTGTATGTATGCGCCTTGAGCATGTCTTAACTCATGGTAAGACGCTATATAAATCCACACGTTATTATTATTATTATTATGTATCGTTAAAGCACTCGTTAAATGGAGCTACCAAAAACATATTTGCAAGCATAATACACAAATATTAATAAGGGAAGGGAACCATTTGATCGCATAGACGACCACGTTCATGTAGAAATTGTAGGCGACACACACTGCGCATACAGTTGAATTACTAGGAGTCTTTGCCCATCAAACAGCTTCCGCTCTCGGGTGACCATGAGGGATAAAGTCGTACAAATTCAAGCTGTCTCAAAGAAATTGATAGAGTGTAACTCATCCAGTCACCTTTGAAAAGTAACCATCCTGCAGTTTCTTTGGCAAAGTTCCAGTGCCAATCGATATGTCACGATGGCTTTATGTTCAATCAAGTTGAAAAACTACTGCTGTGCCTGTATCGTCTGTTACTTCATCCAACAGCAACTTCATCCCCAACTCTCGCCCGGACGGTCATGTTGTTCTCTCGGACTTCCGAATTGAATTGTCAATTGATGATTGGCCGGTGCCTAAAAGGTCTTGACCTTGCTCGCCTCGCCTCGCCTCGCCTCGCCTCGCCTCGCCTCGCCTCGCCTCGCCTCGCCTTGCCTTGCTCGTGAGAAATTCTTCGAAAGGTAGGAGGCTAGGCAACGCGCCTCAGCTCGCCTGGCATAATCTGCAGTCACCTCGCATGCAAAGCATGGTGGTTTTGGCTTGGAAAATACTGGTGAAAATTTGCATGTGGGGTAAAGTGTAAAACGGTTTGAGACCCAGACAAGGGTGTAAGTCGCTATATAAAACCACACATTTACCTTTTTTTTAAATTACTACTGCTCTGTATTGACACAGACGCTTTCCTACTTTCCTTATCTCCAAGAATTTGGGGTAAATTGTTTAAGACATGAAAGTGAGAGAGAGAGAGAGAGAGAGAGAGAGAGAGAGGAGAGAGAGGGGGGAGGGAGGGAGGGAGGGAGGGAGGGAGGGAGGGAGGGAGGGAGGGAGGGAGGGAGGGAGGGAGGGAGGGAGGGAGGGAGGGAGGAAGGAAGGGAGGGAGGGAAGGAGGGAGGGAGGGAGGGGGAGGGGGAGAGGGAGAGAAGGAGGGAGGGAGAGAGGGAGGGAGGGAGGAAGGGAGGATGGAAGGAGGGAGGGAGGGAGGGAGGGAGGAGGGAGGGAGGGAGGGAGGGAGGGAGGGAGGGAGGGAGGGAGGGAGGGAGGGAGGGAGGGAGGGAGGGAGGGAGGGAGGGAGGAGGGAGAGGAAGGAGAGGGAGGGAGGTTGAGAGAGAGAGAGTGAGAGAGAGAGAGAGAAAGATAGAGAGAGAAAGAGAGAGAGAGAGAGAGAGAGAGGGGGGGAGGGAGGGAGGGAGGGAGGGAGAGAATGGAGGGAGGGAGGGAGGGAGGGAGGGAGGGAGGGAGGGAGGGAGGGAGGGAGAGAGGGGGGGAGGGAGGAAGGGAGGGAGGGAGAGAGAGGGGGGGGAGATTGGGGCAGAGAGAGAATGATTTATAAAACTTTATTTTTCAATGAAAATACATGAATTAAGCATAGCTGCCTATCTTACATCCAGCCCTTTTTACAACAAGAAAACAAACAAACAAACAAATCCAATCTCATCCCCCACCCCTACCCACCCACCCACCCCCTATCAGAGAGAAAGAGAGAGAGAGAGAGAGAGAGAGAGAGAGAGAGAGAGAGAGAGAGAGAGAGCGAGAACGAACGAACGAACGAATCAGTTTATTGTGTGGTCCTCGGGCCCAATACAAGGAGAGAAAAACGCAGCAAAACCAAAGTAGCAAATAGCAAATATTCAAGACTTGTACAAGTCTTGCGTACGCGCGAAATAGCGACAAGTCAATCTCATGAGCGTCATTGTCCGACTGGTGTGCACAGCGTTACAAAGGATGCACTACTTGTGCCTCGCGCGGCTGGGCTGCCGCCGTCTCTGCAACACGCAGAGAGAGAGAGAGAGAGAGAGAGAGAGAGAGAGAGAGAGAGAGACAGAGACACACAGAGAGAGAGAGAGAGAGAGAGAGAGAAGTTGCTGATCGCAATTATCGAGGACAGTCAAATACTGAGGCGATATACAGAATGATTCGTTGAATGATGGAAAAGAACTTTGAAACCCTTCCAAGTAGGCCTTTCTGTTTGAATGCTCACATCGCAGCACAGACTAGACCAATACCTCATCCACTTCGACTCGACAGAAACCACTGAAGCTACCAATGGGTCCAGATAATGCATGGTCTCGGACCATCGGAAACGTTCATCAGAGTAAGTACTCACCAATGTGATTCGATGGAGAGTGTCAATAGAACCTCAAAGCTGGCTTCGTGCACGTACACACGTCTGAAAGCCTCCCATAGTCATGCAGTCCTAACTTTCGAGCTGTCTCTCAATGTTGAAGAAAGGATTATATCATAACTCTCCCTTGTAGAAGTGCTGGACGTTGAAGTGGCTCAAAGCAAAAACTTCCACTTCCATTGGCAACTCTTCCACATTTGGATGTACGTCTTTGACTTAACATTCTGACAAAGTCGCCTCCCTTATCCCAACGAAGCAACGCAATAGGCCAAGCAGTACACGAACTTTAAATAATTGTTTTACAAAAACACCATTAGTCTTTTTTTCTTTGTTCAGCTGTCAAATTCTTTTACACGTGTCTGTCAAATACACATAGCGGGCTGTAATGAAAAATTTGAGGGAAAAAAAGAAAAGAAAAGAAAAATTGCCTAGAGTTTCGAGGTGTTTTTCATTTGTCAAAGTCTCGCTTCTTTATGGGCCGTGTGCTCACGGGGAAGCTGTCAGGTCAGGACAACGTCGAAGGTTTTGCGTACCGCGCGACCCATGCAGATTTGAAGTGCAGGAGGACGCTTCGTGGATGGAGGAGGAGCGTGTGAGAGGACATGGCACCTCCTACCTAGGTCGCCAAGTGCACTCAGCTTTGAGGGAACCAGACCTGGCACCAGCAGCCGTCCTAGAGGTTCGCAACTTTCACGACGAGACAAGGCGGAAAGCCATTTGTTTTTAGCTGTGACGCTTACGTTCGTATGTCTACAGGGAAGCAACTGTACAACCCGCACGATAAACGCAGACTGGCAGACTGCCCCTAGGAAGAAGAAATCTCCACCCACGCTGTCTTCAGATGACGTTGAAGTCTTGCAGTGTACGTCTCTGCAACGTACTTGTTACCAGTCACGTTGTCTCAATGTGTGTGTGAGAGTGTCTATGTGTGTGTGTGTGTGTCTATGTGTGTGTGTGTGTGTGTGTGTGTGTGTCTATGTGTGTGTGTGTGTGTGTGTGCTTGTGTGTGTGTGCGATATGTGTGTGTGTGTCTATGTGTGTGTGTGTGTCTATGTGTGTGTGTGTGTGTGTGTGCTTGTGTATGTGTGCGATATGTGTGTGTGTGTATGTGCGATATGTGTGTGTATGTGTGTGTGTGTGTGTGTGTGTGTGTGTGTGTGTGTGTGTGTTTGTGTGTGTGTGCATGTGTATGTGTGATGAGAGAAGGAGTGGGGTGGGAAGGGGATAGATGTTACATGGGTGTGAATGTGTGTTGGTAGATACTTAAGACAAAAAATCAGCCCGAAATTTGGTACTCGTGGTTGTTGAATAAAAAGTAAGCTTAAACATGTTGACATTCCATGGACTCGCTTGCCCCAGCAAAAAGCGAATCGCAGCGACAGCAAAGTCTGCCAACACTGACGATCTTATTGAGTTTGAGCCAGAGGTGTTGACTGACATGATGTCGACATCATGTTTTATCGAAGGCCGAACCCGACAGATCTTATTGCAGCAGAATATACCCTCTACATAATAATAATAATAATAATAATAATAATAATAATAATAATAATAATAATAATAATAATAATAATAATGATAATAATAATAATAATAATAATAATAATAATAATAATAATAATGTGTGGATTTATATAGCACCTTACCATGAGTTAAGATATGCTCAAGGCGCATACATAAACAACCATTTCAATATACAATAACAGTCGATCACATCAAAGGTAACTTAATAAACTTAATAACATAGGAGTCAGGCATTCACTTCAGGCATTCGACAAACTGATGTACAGCGTCACCGCTTAACTATGAAACTGGGGAGAGGGGGAGGAGAGACAGGAGGGTGGTAGGGGGCTTAGGCAAGCTAGTACAAAGAGAACAGTGAGGGGAGGAAGATGAAGAAACTTAGACAGGATTCGGGAACGATTTCAAGAAGAGGTGAGTTTTGAGAGCAGAGCGAAAGGTCGAGGGAGATGTAGAGTGACGAACAGAGGCGGGGAGGTCGTTCCAGATAGAGGGAGCCTGATAAAAGAAAGAGCGTTCACCAAATTTTGTTTTGACTGGAGGGTCCTCCAGGAACCTGAGGATTCTTGTGTCTGCGGAAGAGATTAGCTGTCTAGCGGGTGTGTAGATGCGCATGGGTTTAGAGAGATATTGAGAAAGGGATTCAGCGAAGTAATGGTAGCAAAGACAGGCAATCTTGTATTGGACTCTAGCACTAATGGGCAACCAGTGGAGAGAGCGGAAGAGAGGAGTGAGATGATCTGACCTTTTTGACTTACAGATGAGTCGAGCTGCAGCATCTTGCACTCTTCGTAGTTTATCGGTGAGATATGAGGGACAGCCGTTAAGAAGGCCGTTGCAATAATCTAGGCGACTGAGTATAAGAGCACAGACTAGGATAGTAGTAGCTTGAGTAATGATAAGGTGTCTGATTGCGCTTATCTGTCAGAGTTGTATGTATGCAGATTTGCAAGTGTTTTGGACAAAGTCGAAAAGAGAGAGATGAGAGTCGAGAGTGACACCAATGTTTTTGACTGATGGAACAAAGGCGACGTCAGCGTCTCCTACCCTGACAGAAGACGGGGAGGATGGAGGCGTCACTAGTCTGTGAGACTTGACAAGAAGGCATTCGGTTTTGGAATCGTTCAGCTGGAGTTTGTTGTGTGACATCCATGACTTAACATTAGAAAGACAGGTCTGTAGAGTGTCTAACGTAGGTTGGAAATGATCTAAGGTGGGGTCTTTGTAGAGCTGGTTATCATCTGCAAATGCATGCTGACTGATTGAGTGCTGAGCGACTATGTCAAACAAAGGTTGCATGTAAAGAACGAACAAAACTGGACGCAGTACTGAGCCCTGGGGAGCACCAAAACGGACAGGAGAAGGAGCTGAGTAATGATTGTTGATGGAGTCCGTTTGAAATCTGTCAGTGAGATAAGAATGAAACCAGGCAAGAGCAGAGTGTGAAATTCCAAAAGTGTTTCACAGGCGTGAGAGGAGAGTGTTGTGGTCTATTGTGTCGGAAGCCGCTGACGAGTCTAAGAGGGTGAGAATGCTAAGTTTTCCCTGATCTAGAGAAGAGTTAAGGTCGCCGAGGATTTTGAGTTAAGCAGTTTCTGTGCTGCGGTGGCTACGATAGGCTGACTGCAGGGGTGCCAAGAGGTTGTTGGTTGCAAGATATTGCTGCAGCTGGGTGAGTACTAGTCTCTCTATAACTTTGGACAGGAAGGGGAGGTTAGAGACCGGGCGATAATTTTTCAAAACGTTAGGGTCTAGAGAAGGCTTCTTCAGGAGTGGCTTAATTATGGCTGACTTGTACACGGAAGGGAAGGTGCCAGATGAGAGGGACTCGTTAACAACAGATGTGATGTAGGGCAGGAGAGAGTCAAGGCATTCAACTAACAGGGAGGTGGGGATGGGGTCAAGGTCGCAAGTAGTGGGAGTGGAGGCGAGAATCACTTTCTTGACAGCTTCTTCAGACACTGTCTGGAAAGTGGTGAACGGGACGCCCTGAAAGCAACGATCGGCAACTGCGAGAGGATTCAGTATTTGACTATCGAGATCCCGTCTGATGGTTTGAATGTTGTTCTCAAAGAATTCAAGAAAACGGCCAGGAAGTTCCAGAACGAAGAAGATTGACGGAAGGAGAACCTTTTTGGTTTTACCGAGGAGTTTGTTGCAGATGCCGAACAGTTGCCCACACGACGTTTTGGCGGCCCTGACATCATCACGAACAGAATTAAACCACGGGGCGCTGCCGATCTTAACGGAAGAGACCTTCCGTTTCGTAGGACAGAGAGAGAGAGAGAGAGAGAGAGAGAGAGAGAGAGAGAGAGACACTCACACACACACTCACACACACACACACAGACAGGCACACAGACAGACACACACACAGACAGACGGACAGATAGACAGACAGACAGACAGGCAGACAGACAGACAGACAGACAGACAGACAGACAGACAGACAGACAGACAGACAGACAGACAGACAGACAGACAGACAGACAGACAGACAGACAGACAGACAGACAGAGACACATACTCACAGACACAGACACACATGCGCGCCACCCCCACCCCCAAACATACACACACGCACACACACACACACACACACACACACACACGTGCGCGCGCGCACACACACATACACACACGCGCACACACGCACGCACGCACGCACAATGACACACACATGCACGCACGCGCGCGCGCGCGCACACACACACACATATGGGTAGGTGGTGTTTGGGTGCTCTTGCGACTTTCATTCTCTCCGTGAAGCTCAGCAGGGAACCTGGAGGAGTTAGACAAGATATTTTTACTCTTACACTCACACAACCCAAACTCCCTCTTGACGCTTGAACCTCGCCCTCCCTCGGGGCAGGGTTCACCACGGCCGAGAAGAGGACACCAGCCCCAGTGGAGGGCGTTCTCCCCGAGCGGCTGTAGACGCCCCTCCATTCTGGGGAAAGTGAGATCCCTATCTCCCGCCTCCCCTTCCACCTCTTTCTCCCCTGACTCCATTCGACAGAGGCGAAAGTTAGCTCTCCCCGCTGCGCCACAATTCACTTCGCCTCCAAGGGTTATGATCGGTCAAATTCCGCATCGCGTTACCACGGCACTTTAATCTCATGATTCGACGTAATCTTCCCGGGGGGCACTTATTTCCATTATACCGCCTCGGACCTGCACTTTGATGTACACCCATCAACTTATTTGAATAGGTCCCCCATCCAGGTCCGTGACGTCACGGCTTGTTTTATTGCCCCGTCTCAGCGCCCGGGGTCTCGAGTTCATCTATCCCAATCAAAGCGTCGTAAAAACGCCAGTGGTTAATGAGCGTTGCTTACAAACGCATGAAAACGCTCGTTAATTCGCGGCAATGGCGGGTCGCTCGCTGCTCGCATCAGCGATCGCTGAAGAGAAAGCTAGGTTCTGTCGATGGCGGCCTCGATCTTCTGGCTCAGGGGGCACTGGCAATCCGCGGTGCTGATCGAAACAATTCAATACATCGCTGCAAAGGCTTGAGAAACAATGAAAAACATAGAACGTGAAAGGAATGGGAGCTGTTGATTGCCGTGATGGCTTGCACCCAAAACAGTCGCCAAAAAAAACCAGTCTTTTATGCGCCCGCGTTTGTTTTGGAGGCCGGCGGCGAAGTGCTTTATGGAGCCTTCAATTTGCCATGTGCATATAACAAGAAAGTAGACGGCAGAAACTGGCTGAGTTCGAAAGACTCAAATGTCTGTCCAGAACAGTCTTCGTTGGGAGGTGCCCTTGCAGTGCCTGAGGGTTTTCCGAGTACAGATCCCCCTGTGGGTTGGGGGTAAGAATACACCCCTGTGGGTTGGGGGTAAGAATACACCCCTGTGGGTTGGGGGTAAGAATACACCCCTGTGGGTTGGGGGTAAGAATACACCCCTGTGAGTTGGGGGTAAGAATAGACTCCCCGTGTGTTGGGGGTGAGAAGATCCCCCTGTGGGTTGGGGGTAAGAATACACCCCTGTGGGTTGGGGGTAAGAATACACCCCTGTGGGTTGGGGGTAAGAATACACCCCTGTGGGTTGGGGGTAAGAATACACCCCTGTAGGTTGGGGGTAAGAATACACCCCTGTGGGTTGGGGGTAAGAATAGACTCCCCGTGTGTTGGGGGTGAGAAGATCCCCCTGTGGGTTGGGGGTAAGAATACACCCCTGTGGGTTGGGGGTAAGAATAGACTCCCCGTGTGTTGGGGGTGAGAAGATCCCCCTGTGGGTTGGGGGTAAGAATACACCCCTGTGGGTTGGGGGTGAGAAGAGACCCCCCGTGGGTTGGGGTGAATACACCCCTGTGGGTTGGGGGTAAGAATACACCCCTGTAGGTTGGGGGTAAGAATACACCCCTGTGGGTTGGGGGTAAGAATACACCCCTGTAGGTTGGGGGTAAGAATACACCCCTGTGGGTTGGGGGTAAGAATACACCCCTGTAGGTTGGGGGTAAGAATACACCCCTGTGGGTTGGGGGTAAGAATAGACTCCCGTGGGTTGGGGGTGAGAAGAGACCCACGGCGTCTCCAAACGTGACTTGTAAAGCACCAGTAACTTAGGGATTCGTGTTATGACTTGAACTTGTTCTAAGCATCTTCAGTGTTTTGCGTAGTCAATGGCCTTATATAACCTACAAAGGCTAATAGGCTGCTGGATTCCATTCGTTCATTCATTCATTCATTCATTCACTCATTCATTCATTCATTCATTCATTCACCTATTCGTTCGTTCGTTCATCCATTCCGAGTGCAGAGAGGGAAATCGTGTATCGACTGTGGTCACAGTCTAACATTCCCTGTGATGTCTGCGAAAGTTTTCAGAAAATGTTTCACAGCACCACGGATCTATAATAATTCTAATTATAGATCCATGACAGCACTGCGGCAAAAGGGCCTTCATTGAAGAACGGTTTGCACGACGTTGCTGCGCGGGGTTTGGCCTGACATCACGACGTGGCGATCACGGGAGTCATCTCTTTATCGACAGAGAACCTGCCTGTTCCGCAATCGCCAGGTAGAGAACAGGCAGGACTGTCACTCAACAGTTCCAAAGAACACATTTTCCTCGCTTCTCTCGGTCCCGATCTCCAGTGGCGAGACTGTGCTGAGAAGTGTCTTTCTTTGCGACAATTGAGGATAACGATGATGATGAGGATAATGATGAGGAAGAGGATAATGATGAGGAGGAGGAGGGTGATGATGATGAGGAGGATAATGATGATGATGAGGGTAATGATGATGATGAGGAGGAGGAGGGTAATGATGATAACGACGATGACGACGACGACGACGACGATGATGATGATGATGATGATGATGATGATGATGATGATGATGATGATGATGATGATGATGATGATGATGATGATGATGATGATGATGATGATGATGATGATGATGATGATGATGATAATGATGAATCTATGGCTAGATATTATTCTTAAAGTAATAACACAAAAAGTCATCTTGTTTTTTGTTTTCTTTCTTTTTTTGTAGATGATGATGATGATGATGGTGATGATGATGATGATGATGATGATGATGATGATGATGATGATGATGATGATGATGATGATGACGTCGACGATGATGATGATGATGATGGTGATGATGTCGATGGTGATGATGAATAACTAATTAGTTGAATAGTTAATTAGTTAGTTAACTTTATGGTCTATCACTATCAGCCTTTGTAACGCCATTGACTCCAGATCACAGAAGTAAGAGTAAGTCAAGTGTGGATTTCCCAAGTTAATTGCTTGTTTCGAATCTTGTAGAGAGATGCGGTGAGCTTATTTTCATCCTCAATTCGC
The DNA here is from genome assembly GCA_034096865.1 of Theodoxus fluviatilis. Classification (NCBI taxonomy): domain Eukaryota; kingdom Metazoa; phylum Mollusca; class Gastropoda; order Cycloneritida; family Neritidae; genus Theodoxus; species Theodoxus fluviatilis. The sequence continues at coordinate 49,380 of JAWQFJ010016888.1, read as the reverse complement.
AGGTAGTGTTTTCAGAAAAGACAGGTTTGCATACGTCCGTTAATGATGCGATATTTACGTTGAGACCTTGGGTACAAGTGTGAAGAGCACCTGAGTTTATGGTTATAATACGATGACATAATTATTCCATTTTGCATTCAATCTGTAACGTTCTCTGCTTCGATATGTTACCGAGCCAAATCACTCTGCCCTTGCATATCCTGGCTGCCTGTGCGCCCTGCAATTCTCCTACAAAGGGCGACAAGAGAGACATCAATGTTCACTTCTCCAAGAATGCCCAGCAAGTGGCTGATTAACTGAGTGTTGTTAATTTTCAGTATTACAGAGAAGCTTCAGGAGTTGGCCGAGTCCGCATCTCTATGTATCTGTCAGAACTGGGACAGGTCAGCAGGAACGGCGATAGATCCGATGTCCCCCGGTGGCCATATTGGCTGCTTGGGGCCGCCATTGGCTGAGCCACTGGAGCAGGCCCCAAAATCCCAGCAGGCGATACAGCTTTGTTGGGACACTCTTGACCTTTGTGTTTTCTTTTCCTCTGAAAAGTAAGTTACATGCGAGTGTTGTGTGAAGGATATCCTCCTCATCCTAGTGTTTGCTCATTAAAACTGCCGCACTGGTTATATTAAAGGTTGCTATGTGCGTGTGTGCATGCTGCACTGGAATATAAGCAAGCGAGGCCGTGCAATTCCTTTAGTTTAACTGATGACATATTCCTTTACAAAGAGCATTGTTTCGTGGCATTTCTGTGTTGTTTGACATTGAATACAAAACAACCTTTCCGATAATAATATTCGGAGTAGCGCAAAATAGCAGAAGTAGGCATGGGTGAGTCAAAACAATAATATTCTTTCACTTTTTTGTGGAAAACAATCCGAAAATAACATTATATTAATGTTTCGGGTTCTTTAAGGAAAAAGAGAGGATAAACACGAGAATTTTCAAAATGAATTATTTTAATCTCTCTTTCTCTCTCCCTTTTCTCTTTCTTTTTCACTCTTTCTCTTTCACTATCTTTTTTCTCTTTCTCTTTATCTCTCTTTCTGTCTCTGTCTCTCTCTCTCTCTCTCTCTCTCTCTCTGGGTGCATGCGGGTTTGAATGTGCACTTGCACGTGTGCGTGCGTGCGTACGTGCATGCCCGTGTGTCCATGTGTAGGTGTGGGCATCAATATACGTGAGTGCGTGTGTGTATGTGTCTACGTGCACGGGCGCTTGCTTATGTGAATGCATGCATAAGTGGGTGCGTTAACGTGCGATTGTGCGTGTTTTAATGTGTGCGTGCGTGCTTCAGACAGACAGACAGACAGACAGACAGACAGACAGACAGACAGACAGACACACATACACACACACATACACACACACACACACACACACACACATACAGATAGATACAGTCAAATAGACAGAAAGAGACTGAGAGAAAGACACAGAGAGATAGAGAGATAGAGATAGACAGAGAGACAGAGAGAGATAGACAGAGAGACAGAGACAGAGAGAGACAGACAAAGAGAGAGAGAGACTGAGAGAGAGAGACACACAGAGAGAGACAGAGGGAGAGAGAGAGAGAGAGAGAGAGAGAGAGAGAGAGAGAGACAGAGAGAGACAGAGAGAGAGACAGAGAGAGACAGAGAGACAGAGTGAGAGAGACAGAAAGACATACAGAGAAGTTTAAGGCAAGCTTCCAACCGACTTAACAGTCAGGCATTAAAATGCAAGCACGTCACATGTGGAACAGAAAGTGTGTGACTGGTGGACGCAGAGGAAAGCGAGAATTTTAAACAGGGAAAAAAAAAGAAAAAAAACTACTTCGAGTTACGTTGTCTTGTTTGCAAAAATGCCAAAGGTTTTATCTCATTACGTAAAAAAGAGTAACATATTGCAGCAGCTTTCCTCTGAATGAAAAAAATCAGGCAATACAAAAAGTGTTTATTTAAAAAACTCTAAACTTTTTAAAACAGGGAATAGCGACGACGTCAGACGACATTGTGCCTCCATAGGCCGGCCTAGTGACATTACCGGCGTTTTTACGAAAATGGTTATGTCCAAAGTGAATTAAAAATCAATGAATGAGTAAAATTCCATTTGTTTGAGATTTATTTATTCCTGCGGATGCATGTCTCAGGATGACCCACATTGCTGAACCAGCACCACATGCTCTGCGTGCGCAGGTTTCCGGCAGAGGCTGGCTTTTCTGGTCCTGGAGTGAGGCTCCTCAGCGATTCGAGTACCAACACTGCATGCTGTGCTTTCCTCCCCATATCCCAGCGCTGTAGACCATAATTACAGAACCCAGTTTTCCCTGTGGTACTTTTTTCACAAATTGAAGTCCTTTTTTTCGACGTCGTTTCGACGCTGAGAGCTAGTTTATTAGTTTGCATTGTTATCTCCCAGAAATTAATTTCTTGCGAGGAAGGCTGCAGTTCAAATTTCCGAGCAGTTTGTCTGTCTGATGGGACGCCTGGCTTTGCAGCCGCTGTCAGACGGCTCATCAGGACTAAGTGCATTACAGTTTTGGAGAACCTCTCCTAGCGGCCATCATTGGTCCCACCATGATGCTCCCGGTGTAAGTGCCTGAAATTGACCCTCTGAAATTTTGCTCTTTTCTCTCTCTCTCTCTCTCTTTCTCTCTCTCTCTCTCTTTCTCTCTCTCTCTCTTTCTCTCTCTCTCTCTCTTTCTCTCTCTCTCTCTCTCTCTCTCTTAGGGGGGGGGGGCATCAATAACTGTGTTGTTATTATATTGCGATATTAAATAACCTCCGATTTTATCCAATGTGCAGTTTTAGGACAGCATTTGATATTGCGTTGCTTTGACAGTGTTTGAAAGAAAGAGTAAATAATAGTTCGGCAGCTGAAAAAAGAAAAGAAAACGGAGAAACATAACATTGCATAAAGAACGATCATAAGCCGTACTGTAGAACCCACAGGGCATTCTGAACACAGAGATATAGTATCTCTGACACAGGTTGGTCACGTGACTTCGGCCCCACATTCCAATGATTTTACCAATCAAAATTCAACATTATCAAAAGACCATTGAGAGTAAAAAGAGAAGATTCTATTTCACCCGATAGATAAACACAAATTTGGTGTTCTAATAAAACTAATCTATGAGATTTTCAGGAAATCATTTGAGAACTACTTTTAGCGCGAACATCGTCTATAAGATTGCAAACTGCCTTCAGCACGTGCGCTTGTCTTTGGAACTAGTCAGTATAAACGCATCGAAAAGGATTCCTATGGCTCCGGGCTGGTTTCGTGAATCTATGGTTATACTGTCGCAAGTAAATGCTTTCTGGCCGGAACATGTGGTCTAACTGCCTTCACACTGTTTGACGAGATGCTGAGTCCACACTTCGATCATTCGTGTATCGACTGATCTAGAAGTAGAAGGAAGATTTTACTCACTGTTGTCTCTGTGTTGAACATTGATCGAGTCGAAGTTTCTTCTGTAGGAATCCGTCCCATTCCGAAGTTCGATATCATCGGAGAGCTCAGAAGCAGTTTTTCTAAGTTTAATCCTTCTAAGCATACATTAAATTAATGATTCCTCATCAGTAAAAGCACTCAGCAGGTTTCTGGGCGTATCGTACTATCGGTCCAAAAGATTATCATTATGCAGACGGGATTGGTTGCCTTACTCGCACAATGAAGTATAAGTGTTGCTGTTGTATTCAAAGTCCTTATAATTAGTAGAGTTCACAATATTACACTCTTGTGATTCGAATTTTACCGCATACAAGTTTTACATTTATGGGAAATCGATGTTTAGAAAATGAACTGACGGAAAGATGGCTGCCAGTAGGCCTATCGAGTGTATCACAACAAGCGGAGGAATACACTCAACGATTTGATTATGCCATTCAGCGTGGCTGAGACTCAGTGTTGAATGGTGGTATGCATGATATGGAAGAATTAAGGCTATCACGTGACCAACCTGTTGCTGAGACTATATGCACTATAGTCTCAGCCACGCTGAGTGCCCACAGGGGAATGCCCCATGTTTAAAGTCAAGCTTTGCTAGATTTACCACATCGTCACACTAGCGCTGAAATGGTCGTTATCGCCAAAATTTCCGGACACTGAACCCGAGTTTCAAATCTCGGCATTTCTCGCGAGAACGGACATTTATAAACGTCGTTTAGCTTAAGATTACACCCGAATCACGCGGACCGTTAAGGAGCATGGAGTACAGTATCGCCGAGCAAGACGTTTGTCACAAAACGCATATACATTAACGCGGCCGGATCTTAACATAACTCCGCGGGCGTGCGAGTCACGTGACTGAAAGGCCGAGATTTCGAAACTCGGGTACAGTGTCTGGAAATTTTGGTAATAACGACTCTTTCAGCCACACTAGCTATTGGTGCCTGTTGCAGGAAATCACGATCGAAATGGTCCGCCTTGCTTCACGCCGTCGTCTCTCTTTTTGCCAGAGAATCTGACGCAGCTAACTTCCAATGCCGTCCTCCTCAAAAGCCTTCTTTTGGTTTTTGTCATCGTGATGACAACGCGAGCCCCCTTTCAGGCAGGTTCATTTAAAAATTCAGTAGACAATAATTTCGCCTGGCACCGGCTGGAAGAAGCATGGCGGCGGGGATCAGACCGCTGTCTTGCTGCTATTCCCGGCAGGGCTGCCTCGGCGGGCGTCTGCCGGTGTCAGGGCGCAGAGCCCCCCAGCTCATCCCTCGTAAAAGTCCGCCAGGGAACTGCCCAGGCTCCCATCCCGTTTCTCGCGGACGGTCTGCAAACAGCTGAGATAATTAGCTGGAGGGACAGTGTCCTCATCCCATCTCCATACCATCCTCCCTCCACCCACCCCCACCCCTCCCCCCAATCTTTCCCCAACCCTTCCCCCCCCCCCCCTTCCCCTCCATCCGTCTTCCTCTACCCAACGCCACCAAACCCCCTCAGCCCTTTGTTACCCCCTCCGTCCCACCTCATCCTAGTTTTCATCTACCCATCCCCTTTGTCCTGTAACGTTATACCTCTATCTTGTACCTCAGCCACTTCCACAGCCATCTCGACTGCCATTCCTTTTCTTCCACCCTTCTCTCCCTTCCTTTGTCTTTGTGTACTTCTGCCTTCTTCAACCCTGCGTTCGTCCCATGCTCTCCTGATCTTTTTAATAAAACACCAGTTCACGTGCTCGTTGTGTCTAAAGTGCGCGAGTCTCCGTAAAGACGCGACTGTGCAGGCGTGCTTGTGTTTGGGTACGTGGAATGAATGATCGAATGAATGGGAGTTTGTGAACTATCACCTTCTCCAGGCTAAGGCCGTTCATTACAAAAATATCGGAAGCAGGTTTGACTACAAAGCAAGTCCAGTCCCGATTTCCCAAATTATTCGCCATCTGCGAATCTCGTAGGGGCACGCGGGGGGTCTATTCTTACCCCCAACACACAGGGGCACGCTGTGGGTCTATTCTTACCCCCAACACACAGGGGCACGCGGGGGGTCTATTCTTACCCCCAACACACAGGGGCACGCGGGGGGTCTATTCTTACCCCCAACACACAGGGGCACGCGGTGGGTCTATTCTTACCCCCAACACACAGGGGCACGCTGTGGGTCTATTCTTACCCCCAACACACAGGGGCACGCGGGGGGTCTATTCTTACCCCCAACACACAGGGGCACGCGGGGGGTCTATTCTTACCCCCAACACACAGGGGCACGCGGTGGGTCTATTCTTACCCCAACACACAGGGGCACGCGGGGGGTCTATTCTTACTCCCAACACACAGGGGCACGCTGTGGGTCTATTCTTACCCCCAACACACAGGGGCACGCGGGGGGTCTATTCTTACCCCCAACACACAGGGGCACGCGGGGGGTCTATTCTTACTCCAACACACAGGGGCACGCTGTGGGTCTATTCTTACCCCCAACACACATGGGCACGCGGTGGGTCTATTCTTACCCCCAACACACAGGGGCACGCTGTGGGTCTATTCTTACTCCAACACACAGGGGCACGCTGTGGGTCTATTCTTACCCCAACACACAGGGGCATGCAGGGGGTCTATTCTTACCCCAACACACAGGGGCATGCAGGGGGTCCATTCTTACTCCAACACACAGGGGCATGCTGTGGGTCTATTCTTACTCCAACACACAGGGGCATGCAGGGGGTCCATTCTTACCCCCAACACACAGGGGCACGCGGGGGGTCTATTCTTACCCCCAACACACAGGGGCACGCTGTGGGTCTATTCTTACTCCAACACACAGGGGCATGCAGGGGGTCCATTCTTACCCCCAACACACAGGGGCACACGGGGGGTCTATTCTTACCCCCAACACACAGGGGCACGCGGGGGTCTATTCTTACCCCCAACACACAGGGGCACGCGGGGGGTCTATTCTTACCCCCAACACACAGGGGCACGCTGTGGGTCTATTCTTCCCCCCAACACACAGGGGCACGCTGTGGGTCTATTCTTACCCTCAACACACAGGGGCACGCTGTGGGTCTATTCTTACCCCCAACACACAGGGGCACGCGGTGGGTCTATTCTTACCCCCAACACACAGGGGCACGCGGTGGGTCCATTCTTACTCCAACACACAGGGGCACGCGGGGGGTCTATTCTTACCCCCAACACACAGGGGCACGCGGGGGGTCTATTCTTACCCCCAACACACAGGGGCACGCTGTGGGTCTATTCTTACCCCCAACACACAGGGGCACGCGGGGGTCTATTCGTACCCCCAACACACAGGGGCACGCTGTGGGTCTATTCTTACCCCAACACACAGGGGCATGCAGGGGGCCCATTCTTACCCCCAACACACAGGGGCACGCTGTGGGTCTATTCTTACCCCAACACACAGGGGCATGCAGGGGGTCTATTCTTACCCCCAACACCCAGGGGCACACGGGGAGTCTATTCTTACCCTCAACACACAGGGGCACGCGGGGGTCTATTCTTACCCCCAACACACATGGGCACGCGGTGGGTCTATTCTTACCCCCAACACACAGGGGCACGCTGTGGGTCTATTCTTACCCCAACACACAGGGGCATGCAGGGGGTCTATTCTTACCCCAACACACAGGGGCACACGGGGAGTCTATTCTTACCCTCAACACACAGGGGCACGCGGGGGTCTATTCTTACCCCCAACACACATGGGCACGCGGTGGGTCTATTCTTACCCCCAACACACAGGGGCACGCTGTGGGTCTATTCTTACTCCAACACACAGGGGCATGCAGGGGGTCTATTCTTACCCCCAACCCCAGGGGCACGCGGTGGGTCCATTCTTACCCCCAACACACAGGGGCACGCGGGGGGTCTATTCTTACCCCCAACACACAGGGGCACGCTGTGGGTCTATTCTTACCCCCAACACACAGGGGCACGCTGTGGGTCTATTCTTACTCCAACACACAGGGGCATGCAGGGGGTCCATTCTTACCCCCAACACACAGGGGCACGCTGTGGGTCTATTCTTACTCCAACACACAGGGGCATGCAGGGGGTCCATTCTTACCCCCAACACACAGGGGCACGCGGGGGGTCTATTCTTACCCCAACACACAGGGGCATGCAGGGGGTCTATTCTTACCCCCAACACACAGGGGCATGCAGGGGGTCTATTCTTACCCCCAACACACAGGGGCATGCAGGGGGTCTATTCTTACCCCCAACACACAGGGGCACGCGGGGGGTCTATTCTTACCCCCAACACACAGGGGCACGCTGTGGGTCTATTCTTACCCCCAACACACAGGGGCACGCGGTGGGTCTATTCTTACCCCAACACACAGGGGCATGCAGGGGGTCTATTCTTACCCCCAACACACAGGGGCATGCAGGGGGTCTATTCTTACCCCCAACACACAGGGGCACGCGGGGGGTCTATTCTTACCCCCAACACACATGGGCACGCGGTGGGTCTATTCTTACCCCAACACACAGGGGCACGCTGTGGGTCTATTCTTACCCCAACACACAGGGGCATGCAGGGGGTCTATTCTTACCCCCAACACACAGGGGCACGCGGGGGGTCTATTCTTACCCCCAACACACAGGGGCACGCTGTGGGTCTATTCTTACCCCAACACACAGGGGCATGCAGGGGGGTCTATTCTTACCCCCAACACCCAGGGGCACACGGGGAGTCTATTCTTACCCTCAACACACAGGGGCACGCGGGGGTCTATTCTTACCCCCAACACACATGGGCACGCGGTGGGTCTATTCTTACCCCCAACACACAGGGGCACGCTGTGGGTCTATTCTTACTCCAACACACAGGGGCATGCAGGGGGTCCATTCTTACCCCCAACACACAGGGGCACGCTGTGGGTCTATTCTTACCCCAACACACAGGGCATGCAGGGGGTCTATTCTTACCCCCAACACACAGGGGCATGCAGGGGGTCCATTCTTACCCCCAACACACAGGGGCACGCTGTGGGTCTATTCTTACCCCAACACACAGGGGCATGCGGGGGGTCTATTCTTACCCCCAACACACAGGGGCACGCGGGGGGGTCTATTCTTACCCCCAACACACAGGGGCACGCGGTGGGTCTATTCTTACCCCCAACACACAGGGGCATGCAGGGGGTCTATTCTTACCCCCAACCCCCAGGGGCATGCAGGGGGTCTATTCTTAACCCCAACCCCCAGGGGCACGCGGTGGGTCTATTCTTACCCCCAACACACAGAGCGAAGGAACGTGCTCAAGCATGCGAACAACTTTAACCCTATATCTACTGACAGGGAGAAATTTTCGAAAATATTCTGAAGATTTCAGCAGATGAGAGAAAATTAAAGCGGGAATGGAGGGCTCTGGGAGGGTTAAGGGTTAACATTGGGACCGAAAAACCAACCATTGCACTGTCAGCAAAATCTGTACAGGTATAATCAACCACAAGACCTTTCCAAGCATAAACTCAAGGCTAACTTTTAGCACGACGAGACTTCCCACTCACCACCCACAAAACATTCTGGACAATTACTGGATGTAATTCGTTCTGCAACTTGTTTGTTTTTTCACATATCAGGAGAGCTGACTATATCTGAGGAGTCCGCGAGTTTAGAGGAGCCGATTCTACCACGTGGATCTCGTATGACCTGGGTCAGGTGTCTGCTGAGTCTCCGAGTTTCTGCCAAAATGTCCCTCTCGCCTTTGCTTCACTAGATCCTCGTCAGACATCTTGTTTGATTTTTTCCTGCCTATACTTACTGCTAGGTTTCGATTATCTACCAGAAACTTGTTCATAAAAATCTGTCAGTACGCTCTTGGAAATGTTGTAGCGCATGAAGACAAGACAAACACGCTAGCTCACGAATAGATTTAGTAGATATTTTTCTCTTGCTTTTAACCTGGCTTCTCTCTCTCTCTCTTTCTTTCTCTTTCTCTC
>JAWQFJ010016888.1:27500-32500 GCA_034096865.1 Theodoxus fluviatilis | reverse complement strand
AAAAGGGGAGGACGAATGAAGGGAAGAAGGGATCATCACAACGCGAACATCTATCCTCGAATCGATGTGTCCTTTGAAAACGGGCCAGCTACATAAATCTCAAAGATGACGGCGCCATTAGCCGCCGGTCTAGACTACGCACAGAGCTCCAGACTTTTTTAATGCAGTCATCAAAGGAAGAGAAGATCGTCATACACACTGGACCCAGGTGTGTGTGTGCCTGGCGTCCATTACAGTGGCGTCTCCTTCTTTCAGACACGGGCCACGAGAGTCTCAAGACAGCTCGAGGACACATTTATCATCGGCTCCTTCAGTGGTAATGCGCGGGTATTCTCCTCGGCGTCGCGGCGTTCTTCTCAGCTTTCCCGACTGTGGTGGCGCAGGTGAATGATTACTTGCACCGCAAGTGCGGAACGGACGAACCGTGCTACACAATTCAAAAATCCTTTTACGAGAACCGTTTCCGCATCTTTCTGTTCTAGAGAAAGGACGTAAGCAGCAGTGGATAAAAGAGGAGGACAACAGTCCACCAAGAAGCCAACATACTGAATAGGAGACAGAATTATATTTTTTTAAAGATCTACAAGGAAGAATGAACAAACAAGAACACAATGAGTAAGAGATGGGAGGGCGCAGGTGCGACGTGATAAGAGTGGGTTGTTAATGAATAGAGACTCAACGCTTAAGTGTCTTCTCAGCATGTCCCAGGAGAATATTGAGCTTTCTGCGGAAGTCGTGTGCGCTGGGAGTAACTGTCATCCGTTCTGTTTAAAGTATGTTCTCTTAAATGTCGCGGCCGGACGACAAAAATTTGGACATCTGTATTTCTTTTTCTATCTTTTTTTGGTTTGATTGTTTGTCTCCGTATTATCTTTACGACCAAGAACTTTACCTCGAGTCGTGTATTCTATCTCAACGTGAATTTAACACGGGTATACGAGGTCTAGCACTTATGACTCAATTCAAAATTTCTGAAAATTTAGCATGTGTTTCTCCTCCTAGAAAATGTACACAGGAAAAATCTGCAAGAAGAGAACGTGCACTCTGTTGTCATCTTTCAGGGAAACTCATAGTCTCTCAACGTCCGTAGCCCTCGGATTATCAACTCAAAGGTTCTGCAGGAAAGGAACGCCAAAAAAGCTTCGACGTGGCATCAACGACGAGAAAGGCAAGTATTTTGGCTCCACTCCAAGGCTCCACCAGGTTTTGGACAGTTTTGACCTTCGGTGGCTATAATAATATGTGACCCTCAATCACAAAATGATATGGATGTCACGTTCGGAAATATTGAACTATAAATATGGTCGTAAAATGAAGATATTTCTCTTTCCATTGATGCAAAAAGATTGACATCAGAAGGAATAGTGACAAAGTTATAAACTGCTGAAGACTGGAAGTCACTGTCATGAAGATTTGAGGAAGATGGCTTTAAAATGTACACACTTTCAAAATGCAACGTTGTGTTGTCATTGGGATGGCCACTTTAAATTGGATCCATTGTCCGACCAGCTGGATACCTGCCGATGGAGAAAAAAAAAATCAGAAAAGATGGATTGGGAGAATATACTCTTTGAATTTGCAGCACGTGGCTGATCTGTGTACAGTTAATCACTCTTGTGCGAAAAAAGTACTGATTCTCCACGAAATGTTCACTCCTGTATCGCTAAGAGCCGATTTTTGCTGAATAAACTAAGAAAATGACTTAATTTTACAAAACACGATGGTAAGTATTAACAAATGGATGGCAGTTCCAGATCTATCGAAATTTCTAAACTGACATACATATCTCCTCAGCACCATTATTTTACGTGAAGGAAAGCAAAGTCATCGTGTATGAGTTTATGAGAGCCTTAGCTGGGGTTCTATGTTGCAAGATTGTTCATATTTGTGCTACAAATGTGAAATTTGGCAGTTTTGTTCAGTTTTATGTGTAGATCAAAGTCTGATACAGAGCCACTCAATTTTTGTAATTTTTCCATTTTTTTACATTAAATTCAAAATGGCCGCCTAACGCATGTATATTGTTTCCGAATACAATGCAATACTAACATAATAATGATGTGATATAGTATTTTAAAGCAGATAACATCACTAGTAGTGGTCAGAATTGTAAATACACAGAAAAATGATGAACATGATGCACAAATAAATAATAGAATTGAAATTCAGACCTTTGTATTATGTACCGTCATCACATTCATCGCACACCTTCGAATTCAACTTAAGGATAGCTGGTCTTCACATCCTGAATACACAATCCATAATGAACAAACATAACAAAATGAAATTCAATCCAAGATCATTATGTAAAGTCATCACATTCATCACACACCTTCAAATTCCACAACCGGTACAGCTAGTCTTCACATCACTCTGCATCTAAGCTACGCACGCATCGTCCATGATGAACAAAACCCAATTAAAATTCAATCCAACATGTACAGTCAACACATTGATCATACATCTTCAAACTTCAACATCAGTAAATATAGCTACTCATTATATCACTGTGGTCAACAGTCATCTACATGTTACATGTAATGCAATAATGTAGAACACACCCCATATTTGGTAAATTTACTCATCACGACTCTATTTGCTTGGTGTACAGTTGTTGCACTTGCAGAGAGCAGTGCATTTCAGTCCAGCCTTTAAACATTTGCAGCGTTTAAAGCTATGGCAGCCCTTCTTGCAGGCACACTTCAACAATTCCCGACAAGTATTGGATGCTTCAGGAAGAACAGTCCAAGAGAGGCTTCCACATACCACTGACATGCTGCCAACCCCAGTCACTTGGATCAGGAAGTACTGGTGTGGCATCTTCAACTTGATTCCAGATGTGTCCCCCCTGGTAGACAGCCCGTTTGCAGTGTTGAAATAGGGCTTCACTAGTTGGTGGAATATTGTCAATCTGGCGGCCTTTCTTGGTATACAACAGTCAAATTGTCTTCAGAAGCAGCTTCCCTCACCTCCTGCATGTATGCTGTCAATTCAGCAAACACTAGGCCATTTCGCATTTGATCACAGTTTGATTTCGAATCAGGTTCTTTATTTGCTGCTCTTCTGTAATATCTGAAAGACAGGCTGGGTGGTATTTAAGTTCTTGAGCAATAACATCCCCCACGCTCAGTTTTGCCAAAGGTTTGCTGTCTTGCAGAAGTGTTGCACACTGCCGAACTCTCCTGTCTAATTTAAATGTTGCTGCATTTCTGATGTCAGCCCCCCTAACACTTTTGTCACACAAAAAGCAAGTTGAATCATCTTTTTCAGCCTCACAGTGGTTGGAAATTGCTCCTGATTCACTTTTTTCTTTTCTTGGAACATGTTGCTGAACATGCAAACTTCAGTGATTCAGTTTTCCTTTTCAGTTTTGTTGAATTACATTTCAACCTGCATGACAAATGAAATGAGGCTTTCCTAACTTTAAAAGTGTTCTCTAATCCTTCTCCCTCATCTAGTTTTTGTAAAAATTCCTCAGTCAAATCACCAATTTCATGAAACTGAGCTAGATTTGCTGCCAGAGATGTGTATGTTGATCCTTGTTGTTTTTGTGTGGCGTTGGCTGGGCACTGTAATTTCTCTGATGTCTTAGTTTGGCACAGTGCACACAGATTCCAGTCAATGGATGGTGGCTCACTTTCTTTCTCCATTTTGCACAAGTGTGCCCCCTGAAAAGATCAATTAAAATTCAGTATTGGTAAAACACAGGTTTCATTTATGGGAATGCCTGTATCATTGATCTAGATGTAGATCCCTGCCTGTATGAATGAAAGGGAAGTTCAAGTTGTGTACTGTAAATGTGATTGTCATAGAACGTACTTTTAAACCCACTGCATCCACTGAACCAAAGATTATAGGTTACACAAAGATAGTTCATGCCGAGCTTTTGCTCTTTGAAGTTACAAGCAGCTAAAATTGCAGCGTTCCAAGCGGCTAGCACTATGGGAGATGCCTATAGTCCGTTTCAACATTGCACATTTAAAATGGTGGACATAGTCTCGCTTCGCGCAGAAAAAGCTGAATTTGGGGACACTAGAAACCCCATCCAAAGAAAATGTAAACCATGAACAGCATTAATTTATCAAAGCTGTATGTTGAATGCATCAAAAGGTATTGAAAGCTCCTACTTTTTAACAATCGAAATGCAGGTCACTCGCAGAACCACGTGTGCACGGGTCGACGTGATTGCAACGTTTGGTGACCCTGTTCTCTCTGTGTTAAAAATTATTATTCTTCAAATCGGTCAAATAGTGACGTCACTCGTTCTTCAACCTTGGTAGTTGATGACGTTATCGGAAATTTTAGAATTAGGTCCATCGCACATCTGTTGCTAGGCCATTTTTGTGCGAAGTCTCCACTAAATCCTATAATCATGTGACTAAATACAGTGCAATGTTGAAACGGACTATAGGCATTTCCCATAGTGCTAGCCGCTTGGGGCGCAACGTGTCTCGACCCTCACGAGAATGAGCTAATGAACTATCTTTGTGTAACCTATAATATTTGACTGAACGTAAACAAAGAGATTTATTGGTTATTGTGTGCCATATTTAATTAAAGCTGAAACACTATTACTAAACAAAACTCTATAATAAAATGATGAATGATTCGAAGTTATAAAACTTACCCCCCCCCAGGGGATTTTCATGGCATTGTACACAAAACATCAGGCATTGATGAGAGTCGAGTAGAAACTGGAGGGCATGATGAAGCAGGGTAAATATAAAGTTGAAAACGTGACTCTCTTAGAAGACGTAGCAAACAAGCAAGCGAAGAAACAAGTCGCTGAGTCGGAAGGCAGAGCTCGCCGCAGACGCAACCTGATAATCATCAAACATGAAGTGGATCCACAAGTTGACCAGAAAAGACGAAAAATGCGGTAGCCATTTCGATTTTGGATCCCAGTAAAGTCCCGCAGATAATAATTCTAAACAATATAAATTTAAATTAAAAAGGCAATTTAAATTGGTTTGTAGAATTTATTACTTTAACCATTATTA
>JAWQFJ010016888.1:2500-22500 GCA_034096865.1 Theodoxus fluviatilis | reverse complement strand
ACCAAAGAGTTCCAGACTGATGTAATACAGAAAAAAGGGGGTTGCTTCAAGATGATTTAGAGGAAAATACATGTAGGGTAACCTCCTGAGTCTCCAGTATATAGCGACAGTCGTGCATGTGATCTGCTCTTATTAGACGAGAACCAGTTATTACGAAGATGTCAATAAATAAAGTCAAACATCCCTTGGGTCTAGGAGCTTTCGCTACATCGTCTGAGAACCGAAGAAATTTAGCTAATCACATCAGGGCCAGTCTGGTTTTTCAGCTTTGTCCAAAATAAACTTCGAGTTTGTAAAAATTACGGTACAGTAAGCGTGCAATGAATTCTGTGGAAACGAGTCCACTAGTCACACGACACCGGCCCTACCTCGCGCAAGACGAATGATGCTCCATGCAGAAACACGTGATATGGGTCAGTTACAAGATTGTTTGTATTTTTCTCTCACGTTTCATTTGTGTAACAATATCAAGTACATACTCTGGCAAAGGCAATTTTTTTTAAGTCAAGTCACGCTTTGTTAGAAGTCTCTGTAGAAGTGCACGCTGGGACACCTACTCTTCATGTTCTCGAATAATGTGCCTGACAAGTACCTTTAGATGCGAGAATATCAACATTACATTACCTTACCTTGCCTATGTAGCACATGTGTTATAAAACTTCACAGACTTTTTTTTTAATTGCCGCTGGCACGACATCTGTCTTCAAATAGGCATAAATTTCTACAATTTTGATCATGCAGTGTTCATACTTCTGTCAAATTAATCAGAAATGACTGCAGAGAGTGATCAGAGCACGCTTATGCTCCCCACCTCCACCTCCCTCACCCCTCTTTTGCATCTTTCCCTCCCCTCTTTTCATTCTTTTGTGTTATTGAACAAAGTTTGTTTTTCAATAAACTATGAAATCACACTTGATAAACCTCTTCTTTTTTTCTTTCTATGTGATCATTTTTCTTACCTTTGTGTATCTTTGTAAACTAGTTGAAAGTAATAATAACGATTACACCGGAAGAAAAAAAGACTGCAGATTTTAAAGAAAAACTTGCTTCACCAAACACCAGAAAATGGAGTTAGAATTGTTTTGTGGTGGCTGGTCACAACGACAGACATCCGGACTGCAGTCCAGTGGTGTACACGATCACCTGAGGGGCGTTTCCTAGCGATATGAGATTTGCTTCGATCGGTAGCAAAACGTGCTGGAATGAGCGCTCAGGGCGAGCGCTTGCGAAACCCTAAGCTTTTCTCCTACTTGAACCAGACCACTCCGAACGCTTGCCGTGAGAGCGGACTCTCAACGTGTTTCGATTAGCTATCAAAACGAATCGCTACCGCCTGGGGAACGCCTTCTGCAGCGACGAGGCCGTAGCACACAGTGTTGGCAACTGCGGGGTTCTTGGAACGTATCACTGGGCAACATGTGTGAATGGCAATGCCTGTCCCTTCCCAAAAGTAACCACCCTGTCGGTTGGGGGTAAGAATAGACCCACTGTCGGTTGGGGGTGAGAATAGCCCCACTGTCGGTTGGGGGTGAGAATAGCCCCACTGTCGGTTGGGGGTGAGAATAGCCCCACTGTCGGTTGGGGGTAAGAATAGACCCACTGTCGGTTGGGGGTAAGAATAGACCCACTGTCGGTTGGGGGTGAGAATAGCCCCACCGCGTTTCCCTACGCGGTTCGTGAAAGGCGAATAACTAGGGATGTAGCGACTTGACTTGTTTTTCAAAGCAGCTCTAGTGAGTTTGTAGTCAAAGACCTAAAATAGCATAAAAGATAGATAGGCCGTAACCATCATCATCATCATCATCATCATCATCATCATCATCATCATCATCATCATCATCATCATCATCATCATCATCATCATCATCATCATAATCATCATCATCATCATCGTCATCATCATCATCATCATCATCATCATCATCATCATCATCATCATCATCATCATCATCATCATTATCATTATCATCATCATCATCATCATCATCATCATCATCATCATCATCATCATCATCATCATCATCATCATCATCATCACCACCACCACCACCACCACCACCACCACCACCATCACCACCACCATCACAACCACCATCACCATCACCACCACCACCACCACCTCCACCACCTCCACCACCACCTACACAACCACCACCACCACCACCTCCACCACCACCACTACCACCACCACCACCAGCCGAGAGTAAACCTGGAAGTAAAAGCATTTCAACCATAATTTTGTGTGACTGAACCCCTGATAAAGCTGACAGTTGGCATCAAATTGGAGCGACGTTTATACAGGTGTCTGTCAGTCCGTGCGGTCTGAGCTGTTTAGACTCTTTCGACACCAGACGAGCATGAATGAGATGGCAGAGCCAGAAGGTAAGTGTGAAGTTGTTTGATGCCATCGTGTCCGCGAAGAGGTGTTATGCAAAATGTGTATTGTTTACTCTTCCTTACAAATCCATTCCAGTGAAAAGTTCTTTTTTTTCAGAAGCAATTGCAGCAATTAAAAAAGCTCAGACTGCATGTCTTGTTTGATTTTTTTCTTTCTTTCTTATGTGCTGAGAAAAAGTAAAACTTTGTGTTTGAAGCTGATTTGTGAGCTCGCTTTCTGCACGAAACGAGAGTAGAAAATCACGTGATTGGGATTTTGTGACGTTGTACGTTACCAGTGTGACACAACACGTTACCAATGTGACATAACACGTTTCCACTGTGACATAACACGTTACCAGTGTGACATTATACGTTACTAGTTTGACATAACACGTTACCAGTGTGACATAGTACGTTACCAGTGTGACAAAGTACGTCACCAGTGTGACATAGTACGTTACCAGTGTGACACAACATGTTACCAGTGTGACACAGTACGTTACCAGTGTGACATAGTACGTTATCAGTGTGGGAAAGCACGTTACCAGTGTGACATAGTACGTTACCAGTGTGACATAGTACGTTACCAGTGTGACACAACACGTTACCAGTGTGACATAGTACGTTACCAGTGTGACGTAGTACGTTACCAGTGTGACATAGTACGTTACCAGTGTGACATAGTACGTTACCAGTGTGACAGGCGCCTGAGAGCCCGCACCAAGACTACAAACCAGGCAGAGACCTCCTCTTTGCAGACGATGCCGCCTTCCTCGCACACTCTGAGAGAGCCTTGCAACAGGTCACATCCTGCTTCGCAGAGGCTGCCCAGCTCTTCGGACTGGAAGTCAGTCTAAAGAAGACGGAAGTCCTCCACCAACCTGCTCCACGAGAAGCGTCTCGCCCTCTTCACATCTACATTGGGGAGACCGAGCTACGCTATGTCAGCCAGTTCACATACCTGGGCTGCACCATCACGGCAAATGCCAAGATAGACAAGGAAGCGGACAGCAGACTAGCCAAGGCCAGCAGAACCTTTGGCGGGTTGTATAAGAGAGTGTGGAGCAAGATACACCTCAAAAAGGACACTAAAATCAGTGTATACAGAGCCGTTGTCCTTACCACACTCCTGTATGGCTCAGCATCCTGGGTCCTGTACCACCGACACCTGAGGCTTTTGGAACGCTTCCACCAACGCTGTATTCGTACGATCCTGGAGATACACTGGAGCGACTACATCACAAATGTGGAAGTTTTGGAACGGTCTCAACTCATCAGCATAGAGACCATGCTTTTGAGATCTCAGCTGCACTGGGAAGGCCATGTTTCCAGAATGGAAAGCCACCGCCTGCCCAAAGTAGCACTCTTTGGTGAGCTTTCCATTGGTCGACGTGACAAAGGGGGCCCGAAAAAGATATAACAAAGACTCTCTCAAGAAAGCTCTTATCTCCTGCAACATCGATCCCCGACAGTGGACCTCCGTCGCTGCTGACAGAAATGCCTGGCGCCACACCATCAATGAAACCATGGCAGTGTTGGAGAGCTCCCGCAGGGACACACTGAGGGAGAAGCGTCAGAGGAGAAAAAACCGAGAGGGCGTCATGTTGGACCCTGACCAGACCTTCCCCTGCGGCTGCTGTGGTCGGGCTTGCAGGTCCCTCTACAGCCACCAACGTGTCTGCGGTGGACGTGAACAGCAGCGTCGACCCATCTTCGTTCGCGAAGCAACGCCATAGATTTAGCATATCATATCAGTTATTTTGCAGGAGTCAGCATTTTCAAGTATGTGTTGCATTACTGATAATATCGTCAAATATTGCATCAAAAACACACTTCATTTAGCACTTTTTTATGTCCTTTGAGAAATGTTCTGGTTGATTCAATTCGAATTTGAGGAATACTGGGGTTTGGCGGTAAAGTGATCTTTCAGTGGGGGAGAAAAAGCAAGAAAAGAGAAATATACTTCAAAGGCTAAGTAGTAAATGTTTTTCAGTGCAACAATTGTTCACTTTTCAATGTTTGTACAACTCCCTTAGAAATATGCATTTCCGATGCCTCTGGTGTGTGAGAGATTGCCTGACGGAGTAAACTGCAGGAACACTGGTTGTGACCCTCATTCCATTCCTTCTGGACAATTGTAACAGTCGGAAGCCGACAGCAACTTGTGGGCAAACACAGAGATTGCATTGTCTCCAGAACTCCGCTGCAAGGTGGGTGGGTTCGAATGACTCAGTGCATCACGATCTTCATGGCTTCCAGTTCACCAGTGCATAGACTTTGAGACTTTATCAATAGCATTCAAATGTGTAACAAGTCAAGCCTCAGCCTGCCTTGTAGACCTCTTCCAGAAGCAGGAGCCCACGAAGAATTTTCGGTCATCAGATGATTTCATGATATCTCACAAACAAAACCGAGAAGCCACGTCGACAGATACTTCGGTGTAGTGGGATCGAGACTACGGAATTCGCTTCCTGATTCTCTGAAGTCGTCCAAATGTTTGGCCTCTTTCAAAGCTGGCCTCGAAATTGATCGTTTCCGTCGCTGTAGTGTTGTGCCGTGAGTACTCACGTTCTGTGATAAGTGGCACTGAGAAATGATGATATATACGTGTGCATATACAACTTTTAATTATCACACAGACCGAAAGAAATTAAACACAAGCTATCACAAACCCTCCCAGATGCTAAGATTTCCCAGCACGTTGTAAAGATCCCAAAGCATATCTTAATCCACATCAAACACTTATTTTGCTAGGATAACTACACGTTTTACCAACAGGCACCTACTTTTATACATCTTGTCCAAGAGGAAGTTGTCAAGTCGGTAAGGTGTTCCTGTATCTCAAGGTGGCGAGAAATTTGATAAACAGCCTGTTGTCACATCTGGATTGCAAAGACACAGAGGGGTCTGTCGCTTCTACCTCTTTCAAACTGCGCCGCAGTTTGAGTGAGAGAGGGGGGGGGGGGAGTAAACTCTCTGGTCGATAATTCTCATCTACAGCATGAATGGTGTTGTGCTTACTCAGATTAAAGAATCCTGGCAATTACAAAACACCAACAAAACAACCAGACTGATTTACACCAGCACGCAGACCTGATTTATTTGTCATGAACCCACCAAAAATTGAACAAAAGGTTCGGATTTTTCCCCTGCTGGAGTGAGTTGAACACTGAAAAAAATATCGAATGCTGCAAAGCAAAAGTCGGATTAGTACAATCTACTTCTCTCTTCTTTAGAGAATTCAGTCGATTTCTAAATCTGCATAGCAAGCACCGAGACTATTTAGGTTGCGTTGTTAGTGGGTTTATAGGGGTAGCACATTATTCTGTTTCAACCCTTTCTGTCAGCATAGTATGATAATGGATGCGAACGATGTCAGCATTTGCAAAGTCTAACACATTATTCAATTTTAATCATTTCTGTCAGCATATGTCGGCCACCCAAGCAATACTTTGAGCTTCAGATAGTGCCTCACGAGGAGCGCACATGTTTGTGATGTAAAACGTGACCTTCATTACAGTATTACACTACGAGTGATCTTATCCGATACCAGTTGATGTTTTACCCCTCTGCTAAGATTATAATACAACTCATTCGAATTTTACATGAAACATTTAGTTATCTCGATCGTCTGCTGGCGTAGTGGCTACGGTTCGATCGTGTTCGTCTGCTTGGTTCGTAGTGTTGATCATTATGAATGGTATTTCTTGAAATAAGGTCAGTAAGCCTATATGTTAATTTATAACGCTAATATAACCCTGGGCTGTCTTAATTTATCAAAGCTGTATGTTGATTGCGTCAATAGGTCGTGAAATACATTTTACAAATCCAAGCTTCTCGTACTTCTATTTATAGCTGACGCGCGGACCTCAGCGGCACCAGGATAGATTATAAATACATTGTTGTCCTCGAACCTGCCTGCTGTTGACATCGTGTACAATGCTAGTATTGTCTGATGCTATGAAATACGTTCACCAGTAAAAGGTCCAACACATGGAGAGAGACAGACACAGACCTACACACCACAACACATGGAGACAGTCACAGACCTACACACCACAAAACACATGGAGACAGACAGTCACAGACCTACACACCATCTTTGAAGTGCTGCAAGAACAAAACAAAACAAACGAAATGTTTTCCCCCCTTTTTATTATCGATTCACTGCCATTAGGCCAAGCCAACAGACTACCAGTACCAAGTTGTTGCGCTTAAGTCAGGACAGACAGAACGAACGAACGAACTTTATTTTACAAGGGTAGTGAATTAGGCAGTACAGTAGTCGCCGCTTATTAAAAACACATTGGGACCGAACAAAAGTGTTTTTAATAAGCGGCGTTTTTATTAACCGTTTGCTTGTTGAACATGTCCATCAGTAACGAAGTAAATCCGGACCTTACCAACTGTATTTAAAAAACGGCTGTTTTTATTAACCGCGTGTTTTATAAGCGGCGACTACTGTATTGCCTTTCTTACTTACATTCAGCCCTTGAGGCAAAATATTCAAATGTGGTAAGAGAGAGAGAGAGAGAGAGAGAGAGAGAGAGAGAGAGAGAGAGAGACAGAGACAGAGAGAGACAGAGACAGAGAGAGACAGAGAGAGACAGAGAGAGAGACAGAGAGAGAGACAGAGAGAGAGAGACAGAGAGAGAGACAGAGAGAGTGAGAGAGAGGGGGGGGGGGAGGGGAGCTGGGAAAAGGGGAGGAAGGGAAGAGAGAATGAGAGTAAGAGGGTGGGTGGGAGAGAGAGAGAGAGAGAGAGAGAGAGAGAGAGAGAGACAGAGAGAGAGAGAGAGAGAGAGAGAGAGAGACAGAGAGAGAGACAGAGAGAGAGTGAGAGTAGCCATAAGTACTGATCAAAAGATCAGATAAAGGCCTTGCGGCCTAAGACATCTGAGGACATATCTATCTATCTAAATCATTCTCTGTCCTCGCAAATGACGTCACGAATTCTATTCTATTCTATTCTATTCACCCTCCTTCAAAAATCTCCTCGCAAATGACGTCACATTATTCGACGTCAAATGATAACGTCACAGATTTTGCAAAATGGAGTCTGTTGAATCGTTTTCATTAAAACACCAAAATGTAAAAAAGTCACTTTCTTTTCAAACCTCGATTCTGAAAATTTGATAATATTGAATGGGACCTAACTTCCAGTCAGTGTGCAAAATCTCAAGGAAATCCGTCCAGTAGTTTTTGAGATATAGGCCGTGGAGACGGGACAGACACACAGACACACACACAGACTAATAAAGTCTGTAGGACCTCCAGTAAACCTGGAGGGATAAATCCTTATGCTTTGATGTCTCTCATCCTTGCTTGTCCCCGCGTCTGCTGCAGCAACATGAACTACGACGTCATGGCAGGACTTGCGTTCAGCTTGCACGTGGACTGCAACCACTACACTGCCCTCTTCAACAGCGGAGTGCTGCTGGCCACAATGTGGGCGTTTGGATTCCTGGCCCTGACCATTCACCTGATCCTCGTCATCTACCTGGCCTGCACCTACAAGGAGGAGGTAGTCCTTACCCTCCTACACCCCTTTTTCATCTTTCTCCTTCCGGGTTACTCCAGCGGGCCACGCCCACTCACTCTCACTGCCCAATCATAGGGCTGGTATATAAAGTGAGGTCTTTGCCCTGTGATGTCTCCAGTGAAGTGTTTCGTTGCGGCCAATCACAAGTCTTCCAATGCACGCAAGCACGGAACGTTCAACTAATTTTCTATGGCTGGCGGACCACAATAACCCTATCATCATTATTCTATTACGGCTGGCGGACCTCACTAGCTCACGCACAACAGGGCAGTCATGACGATGGATAAACTTAATACAAGGTCAGATAGTGTTTTCTTGAAATAGAATTGTAATAGGGTTTCTGGGAAAACTGTTGAAGCTAAATCAAGGCTAAGTCTTCAATAGACTGATTTAAGAACGACCCATTTCGGTATAGTTTCGGGTTTTAAATGCATGAGTGTGTGTGAGTGTGTGTGTGTGTGTGTGTGTGTGTGTATGTGTGTGTGTGTGTGTGTGTGTGTGTGTGTGTGTTACAAGTTCGACTTGGGTCGTTTCTGAATAAAGGTCTACGGGATAATACACACACATAGTCAAACTAGTAACACTCTCTCACACAGTCATTCTATCAAAGATGGAACTCGACAGAAGCCGGTGAGGACAAAGGTCAAAATCAAATCACTTTAATTTCTCCTAGCAACAATAACTATGGATAACTAGAGGTTAGTACTGACAATCATGAAACAACAATAATTCAATTCAATCTTCAACACAATATAAATATGGCTCGCCAACCTATCTAAAATCAAATGTGTTATGAAGTCTGTTCCCGTCGATAAGTACGAAGTAGTCCTAAAGCGAGGTAGCCATGATCCGTGTATACAGTAATCCGCTTACACACAGGTTCCTACCCTTGGGACGACAGTAGCAGCGGCTCTAGAGGTGCTGGTGGGGAGAGAGGGGGGGGGGGGAAGGGGAACAGGGGGCAACAGGTGCACAGGCAGGCACGTCAAAACGTGAGTTTCACCCTGGAAACGGGCAGACGTAGAAGTATCCATTCTGTAGCTTCGTGCTCATGCAGGCTTGAAAACAGGAGTTTTCACGCTGGAAATGGGCAGACGTAGAAATATCCTTTCTGTAGCTTCATGCACCAGCAAGCATGGCAACTTGAACTTGACCCTGTGGGCAGGCGCTGTACTCTTTGTCGACTGTGGAGAGGAGAGAGGCCGTATCTCTTTGACGAGGTCGGGATGGCGATTTACACAGGTGATGGTCTTTTCTCGATGTTGGTTTTTCCCACGCGCGCTACTGGGCAGCCGGGGGATTATATACTCAAAGCGCGGACGCCTTCGAAGCCTGTGCCCTCTCATCCAATGGGAACACTTGGGCCACGCCCACTCTTCCTCGCTGTCCAATCACATGCCCCCATATAAGATGAAGTCTATCACCGGAAAGGTCTCCAGTCGCGCTTTGGAAATGCAGCCAATCACACGTCTCCGCTCCGCACGTTAGCACAAAGTTTTCTATGGTTGCCGATAGATGGATGGATGGACGGCGTTTCACGGCCTATCAGCCTTTCTAGGCTATGCAAGGCCATTAAGCACAAAAATCACTAGAACAGTTCAGAGCAAACGTAAGGCAAGTCATGGTGTCCCTAGTCACTCGCCTCTTACGAATCGCGTGGGATGATGTGCTGGGTCAATTCTCATGCCGTACCCACAGGGGGAACTATGGTTGGCGAGCTATAACACACTATCGTTACTTAATTTATTACGGTTGACGGCCACACTAACTCCACACCACAGGTTAGTAAATACAATAAATTCAAGAGAAAGGGGGGAGGAAAGGGGGGGATCTCGTCACAGTGTGTGTGTGTGTGTGTGTGTACGCGCGTGCGTATGTGTGTATGTGCCTGCATGCATGTCTGCATGTCTGTTTATCTCTCTGTATGTTTTATATCCTCCATCCGACCGCATCCGACCATCCATCCATCCATCTGTCTGCCTCTGTCTTCCTTTCAAACGTCACTTTACCTGCCTTGCAGGGGAGCACAGGACAGGTGCTTGGAGTGCCGGGCAGCCAGGGGGCCATCTTGATGACCAGTCCTCAGGCTGCCTACTACCAGGGTGGTCAAGCACCCTACGGCTACGCCCAGCCTGGCTACTATCAGCATGGACACAGCCTGCAGGGCCAGCCCGCCTACATGCAGCACGCAGAGCATGGGCAGTCAGGGGGGTACGAACAGGTGTCCTCGGCGCAGGGCCAGAGGGGTTCCTACCACCCAGAGTATCCCTCTCAAGGGGGTCTCAGTGCTCCCCCAGATAAGTACCCCACAAAAGCCCCCCTGTAGTTGTGTGGGGGTGGCACAGTCTGCTCAGTTGTGAGCGTTGAGGTGGTCTCCTTGCTGTGACTGTCTTTTCTGTTCGGTGTTGGTGTGATCAGGACTTTGTGTAATCTAGTCACTTTTCTCCATCGAGGAGAAGAAACATGCTTCATTTCCAGCATATGCAATTGTTTGTATACAAAACTGCATTTGTGTACATTGGCGATGTGTCATAATATGCTGCAATGTTGTCGATTACCTTCGTGCTTGCTCACTGAGATTTTGAGGTGAAAACCACTCTATGTGTGACAATTTGAAAAATTGTACAAAAATGTACATAGATGTGGCATTACTATAGCTGTGCATGTTTTTACAGTCAATGTACATAAAACTAAAAATTTAATAATTTTCCCACTCCCTCCTTCTCCCTTTTCCTTGTTCTTTCCTTTTCTTTTGAATACTTTACTGCCTCATAGGAACCCCTGGGTAGTCACATCTGACGTTCTGTGGTAATTGTGAATATTACTTTGGAACACTGTTTCCACTGATTCGGCATTTTCAGGATCTTTTTATACATCAAAAAGATGTTGTTGCTTGATCTTCAGTTTTCCATGCACGTGAAGTGTTTTCATGCAACCGTGCATACTTATGTGTTTACCTCCTTGAGGGCCTAGTGAACAAGTACATTCTACACCGTAATGGCTAGCTCATGAGTTGCACAGTGAAGTGTTCCTTTCTCGTGAATCGCAGGGCAGCGATAGACCAGGGGGCGTCTGAGCTGCAAGGAAATGATATACGACCATCCACCACAAAATGAACCTCATCTAGCCTCAGTTTGAGATCTCGGCCAAATAGAGTGAGAGGGAAGGCGTATGTCAGTATTCTCATATTAACAATTTTTGGAGTCTACATCCAGCATCGTGTTGTTCTGAGCTTTCCACTAGTAGCCACCCAGCTGGTCAGCCGAACTGATGTACCACATTCTAAACAGCCAGCATGATGACAACATTGGATTGCCTTAATCACATCGCCATAAACTTTCAGTCCTATTTTCTCAAAACGTCGCAGCACTAGGTACCAGTATTTAGTTGTTCAGAAGAATGTCACTATTTCTCCTCTTTTTCACGCCTTTTTATATCGTTGGAAAGAAAAAAATGTCTCCACTATACGACAATCTTCAGAGCTCAGAATTTCCAAAAATGAACATCTCATCATAAGGTGGTTGCTCACATATTTCTTTCGGTTTTGATGATTCCCCTCTAACCCTTCCGGCGTTCTCTCCCCTTTCCTTGCCCCTTCTCCTCCCCCCGCCCTCCCCTCCTCCCTCTCCACCCCTCCCCCCCCCCCTCCCCGCCTCCCCCCTCCCCCCCCCCCCCCCGTTCCCAATGTTGCGACATCAGTGACTTAATTTACTGTTCATAGCATTTCCCCCTCCCTTTTGAGGTCGTGCTCCTGCTGTGGTCGTCGGAACTTTTGTCCCTTTGAGTGGGTTCATCCATCCCTTGCAGACATGAGCACTCACCGAACAAGTTAGACATCTCCTTCGCGTGCTCGAGCGTTTTTACGTGTCCTCTTGCGAGTGCATGCGTGTGTGTGTGTGTGTGTGTGTGTGTGTGTGTGTGTGTGTGTGTGTGTGTGTGTGTGTCTGTGTGCATGCATGCGTGTGTGTATGTGTGTTTGTGTACAATTAGGTGAGTGCCTGTGCGTGTACATGTGTTTATGCGTGTTCGTGTGCGTTTGTGCACGCTTGAGTGTGTGAATATGTGTGTGCGCGCGCGTTCACGCGTGCATGTGTGCGTCGTGTGTCCGTATACGCTTATGTGAGTTAAGTGCACTTAAGTGTCTGCTTTTGCGCTTGTGTGTGCGCGTTCAAGGCTATGTACTGCTGTGACTTTGATGAAATGTGGCAAAAATGTCGAAATTCATGTAAAAATCTCATTAACCTCCCGAACCAAATTTTCTTTGAATATCCAGCGTTCATCGGGTATAAATCGAATTGGAATAACTTTAAAACATATATTTTGTAAGTTATGTGTGAAAAACGTACGTCCGTTTGGTAAGAAAAACTGTCATTTTTGCTCCTTTGTTTACGATACCAATCCCACGCACAACCCTATTATTCTATGTACTGGCAGAAAGCCCGTCAGCTGCTCAACATGAATAATTATGAAGGTCACATAAATATGCACGTTGGGGACCATTGTGCACTGCTTGTCCAGGCAGGGACTGCCTTCTTGCAAGCAAGGAGGTAAAGCAGGGACTGCCTTCTTGCAAGCAAGGAGATAAAGAATGGACTGCCTTCTCGCAAGCATGCTGTGAAGCTTGGAAACCTTCAAGACAAGCGATGACGCAAAACCCTTGAACGCGCACTCAGTGAAAAAGTGAGAACGAGGAGAGAAAAAGTCAAAAAGGCAAAGATTAGTGAAAACATTGGACTGTAGAGACAAGAGGGAGGCAGATCTTATGATCCTGGTGGACACTAGGTTGCTGAGGAGTCAAACCATATAAAAAGTAAACATTTGGATGCATTCTTGTGTTTCATTTGCGATCTTCTCCATTTCCAATGTTTTCGAATGTACTGGAACTTTGGCACACAGATGTTCCACTGTTTTTATATCAATCTTCATGATATTTGGTTTGGGTGGTCTTCATATAGTACTCTAGTGAACTAAATAGAGAATGTTGTAAACTACAGGAATGGGTGTGGGAGGGACATACCAATCTGCGACTGTACATTGGTGTTCAGCCGTTTTCCAGTTGTTGCTTTTTAAACTCTTGCATGATTGAAATGTCCAGAAACTAACTTCTTGAATACAAATATATCACATTCTTCGGTAATATTCATTTCCCCATGTTGAAATATTAGTAACAAAAATCTGGGAACATATCAACAAAGTATTTTGTCACAACTGAGGGCCAAACTTTGATAAATATACGAACAGAAATTCAAAATGAATGCCTGTTGTCATGGTTACATGCATTTTCCTTTCATTTTGAAAATACCTCTACTAAGGGTGATAGTCCAAAACAGCTTGAGATATGTGTTTTATCTTTTCTTTGTTTTCACCAGTACAGAACCTTAAGAGATTGTGCGACCACAAGTATCTGAATAAGCGTACTTAATATTTTGATTGTTAATTCAAGTATCCATCTCTTTTGTATTCTCCATTGAAAATAATCTTGCCTTCAGTATTTCATACCGCGATAAGTTCTGTGCCGTCTACAAAAACTTGTATTTGATAAATCTTTTGCCTTTATTGACTTGGGTTGTGTTTAATATATATGTTGCTCATGCTGTTGCTATTATACAATCTCTGATACAGCACAATCTCAATATGTACATACGTACAGAGCAATTTCGTACAAACTCGTTGGCTACATTAAACATACAGTGTTGTTCTTGACAATGATAATTATGTTCGAGCATGTGTGTTTGCAAACAAGACTGTAATTGTACGTATACGTATATAAGATTATCTAGGTCTATGTATGTTAAGCACGCTTCTCATTTCCTCCTTTTAATAAGATGAATCTACCTGCTGAGTAAAATGTGCTCGAGATGAATGTTGGCACGAACATCCAAAAATGATGGTACGTTTCATTCATCCCATGTATGTTTCCTGCCGTTCACAATTCGATGGACACTTTTTATTGGATCAACACATTGTCCTGATGCTCACTTCTGCAAGGGAAGTATGCTGGTCTTGGATTCAAGCATAAGCTCTTTGTAATGTAATATCGCTCAATGGATTATTTTCTGTCCCTCCAAAACTACTCACAGTTTCATCACATTGCATGTTGAAATAAAATATTTATAAATGTACAAAACCGTCTTTTCCATAAGGATGACTTAAAGACACTCTCCATAGACAAGCCATGATTTTTTCTTCTTTAGTTTTTTCGGTCAAATGGATCGAGATGAAAGCCGCCGCAAATATATTCCTTGATTTTTATGTCTTTGTCTACCCTCACTCAGCAACGGGGTCAATTGTACAGGTGTCGTTTTGTATAATAACTTTTCGCCCTCACCTGGGGCCTGAACCGCTTCACACTTTACCCCCTGATCACTGGGCCACTTGAACGATCGTTCAAAGGCACCTGCCGACAAACACAGTGACACACAAAATGGATCCACATAGATACCGTTATCATCTCCACTCACTGAGGGGTGGGTGAGTGGGGTGGGAGTACCGTAGTTTTCGTACTACAAGCGCTTCTTTAAATTAAAGTGCAAACCCCCTACTCACCCCCCACTCACCCCCCCCCCCCCCACCCCCCTCCATTCCCACCTCCTTTTTGCAGAAAGAAAAATCTATTTCAACCTGCCACGTTTGAGGCGCATTGCAGTATGATGCGCGCATCAGCGTGCGTTCTTAACGACATCTGCGCACCTGTCAGGGACAGTCAACATTTGAGATGTATTACAGGTAGGCAGGCAGGCACGCGCGCACGCCCGCACGCACGCACCCACGCACGCACACAGGCAGGCAGGTAGGCACGCACGCACACACACACACACACACACACACACACACACACACACAAACACACAGAGTAATAATAATATAGTTTATTCATACGCACATACCTTCCCTTGACAGGCAAGGTCATGGCGTTTAAAATATATGAAATCAACACTCACACAACCACTCAACACTACATTCCTACAACAACTCACACATTATACATATTTAAAAAAAATAAAAACTAAGATCCAATAGAACAAACTATACAATATACATAGTACTTGTAGGCCAGGTCAAGTAAGGTGAAGCAGCTCAGCGGGAAAGGCGGCTCGGAAGAGGTGGGTCTTTAGAGCACTTTTGAACTGGGGCAGATTGTCAGAATGACTGACTGAGAGAGGGAGACTATTCCAGGTTACAGGTCCATCATAGGAGAAGGCACGCTGTCCTTGAGTTTTCTTGTTACGGCGGGGGACCTTAAGCATTCTAGAATCAGCAGCTGAGCATAGAGATCTGGAGGGCGTGTAGACTGTAAGAATTTCTGTAAGAGCGTGTGGTGCGGTGTTGTTGATGGCCTTGAAGCACAAAGTAGCACGTTTATAATCTATCCTCTGAGAAATGGGGAGCCAGTGAAGTGTATGTAGGCGTGTAGAGACATGGGTACGCTTGGGACATAAAAAAACTAGCTTAGCAGCACAATTCTGAACTTTCTGGAGTTTGTTAAGCAGAGTGTCAGGGATGCCAGCGAGAAGAGAGTTTCCATAGTCGAGACGAGACAGAGCAAGTGATGTGATGAGCGTGTTGGTGGCCTGCTAAGAAAGATAATGACGAATGGTACTAATTTTCCTTAACTCGTAATATGCTAACTGACAGTCAGTCAGTCAGTCAGTCAGTAAGTCAGTAAGTCAGTCAATCAGTCAGTCAGTCAGTCAGTCAGTCAGTCAGTCAGTCAGTCAGTCAGTCAGTCAGTCAGTCAATCAGACGGACGGACGGACGGACGGACACACACACACACACACACACATATACAGACACACAGGCAAACAGACACACAGACAAACAGACACAAAAACACACAGGCACACACAGGCACACACAGACACACACAGAGACAGATACACAAATACATAGGGAGACACACAGACAGA
The DNA here is from genome assembly GCA_034096865.1 of Theodoxus fluviatilis. Lineage (NCBI taxonomy): Eukaryota > Metazoa > Mollusca > Gastropoda > Cycloneritida > Neritidae > Theodoxus > Theodoxus fluviatilis. The sequence goes on along the minus strand of JAWQFJ010016888.1, from coordinate 6,669 downwards.
CACACAGATAGACATTTTTTCCACATGTGGAAATTAACTGGTAAAATTACCGTTCATGATAACAAATGTGCTGTTAAATTCGAAGCGGCGCGTGTGCTTGCAGCACAAGGTTGGTGATGTGAATTTCTGTCTCGACTTTGAGCATGTTTGCCTTGGACGAGACGCTGCCATTGTACAAGACACAGGGATTCACTGCAAAGATACCAAGTATCGCCTTATAATCTGAAAGTTACGGTATTCCATTGCGATGCTGGCGAGCGGCCGCATCAAGTGTTAGTGGCACCAGAGTGCGCTGGTACACCGCCCTCAATGACTATCTCCTGGGTGGGGAGAGAAACACAAGTCAAATACATGCCAAGCCAGAGAATGCAACGCCTCAGGCGGGTTTCTCAACACATGTCGTATCTAAAAGGTGTCATCCTGAAAGACCATACTTGACCTACTTGCTTATTCATGAGATGATATTTTGCCGCCAAATCTTACTTTCTTACCTGTGATTGGTCCATTTCATACTGCTGCGCCGTGCGTTTACTTGAGATTGCAGGGGAAAATAGTAGTGGAGAAGTTTTCGTCTTTTTTTACTCCGACGTCTCGCACAGTTCTTTCATAGGAATGTGATTAGTTAACGCATGCTGAGAAAATTCTGGAACTGAAGCGGAAAGCTGACTGGGAGGACCACGTTTCCACATTAGTGCTTGATACAAAAGCAGCACAACAGCACCCCACATGACTACGGGGTTTCTCCCCACTCTCTCAATGTAACGTGCGCGTCGCTCGAGAGTCTGTATCCATAGACAAAACCTCAAGTTCCCTGTCCAGCGTCTTCTCTAAGAACTGTAATGTAACCAGGCTCACCAATCGCACAATCTTTGAGTGTGAAATTAGGTCTACATAAATTTCCCATCGATCCAGTGGAATGTCTAGGATAACGTCCATTCACGGTCGAGCTCTTTGCCCGCCAAATGCCTAGTAAGATCGGACAACTAATCACAGCTAAGATAACAAGATTAGGCGAGGAAAGCGTCGTCGCCTAAAGGGGATTGTCCAATCATGAAGAGGCTGACAGCTTATGAATAAGCGAGTAGGTCAAGTGGGGTCTTTCAGGACAGACACCTTTTCAGCTCACGACATTTGCTAAGTCCGTCAAAGGCAATCCAACTGAGGCGCTTTTCGTTTCAAAGGGTGCTCAAACCACTCCCCCACTCGCCCGTGTCGAGTAAATGAAATTGCATAGTCGTTCGCCCGACGGGCGAATAAAAAGAAGAGATGGGGGGGAAGAAGAGAAGATAAAGCACATCGATGCCTCACTGAGAAAAATCCGCAGATGTGTGCCAGATTTCATGGCAAAGTGGGCGAAACAATACGATTCCCGCTAAAACTGGCTTTGACTTGTCACGCGACGGATGTGACGGTTGAAACAGCATCGAAGTACGTTATAGTATCTCTTTTTCTTCTTTCCCCCTTTATTTACTAACCCGTCTGGTGATCGACCCTGCAGTTTTATCTAGCACAATAATATGTTTTACTCACCAGAGGCGAGGGGGCGAATGGTTTGAACCTCTCGAAACGAATCATGTCTTGGTTGGATCAAAGATCTTACTATACGCTATATACAAAGCACAGCGTTACTACTTGTAGTGACAAGGCTCATTACCATTTTCCAACAGCGAACCCTTCTTATCTGATGTTTTCCAGCCTGAACGTCTCCATCCCATAAACTTTTGACCGCTCGATCTGTCGTCTTGTGTAAACACAGGACCGCACATGTTGTTCTCGCTGCCTGAGGCAGTGGGGTGACCCTAAGAGACACTGCTGTATTTAATTCGACTAAAACCTCCGCATTCTAAGGGGTGGAAAAACATGCCATAATTGTTCTAAACTATACTTGGATCTTGCGTGGCAGCCTGATGGTCCAAGGGGGCGTAACTCTTTGTGCGTCATCGCAGAAACAGACTGAGTGATCCCAGCCGTGCGTTGAAGACGACCTACCGGTAGCCGACCGGTAGCCGAGCAACCAATGTGCACTCTTGAACGACTCGTTAAGACCGAACGGTAGCCAAGATGGCTTCCACGATGCCTTCTCATCGTCGCGGATTGCGCTTCTCAACCAAATGAGTAAACCAGACTGCTCGTTCCTTGTGGAAGCTGATGAAATACGTTAAGCTGTATCTGTGCATGAATGCTCGGCATCGCTCGAATAGAAATTTATGTCAAAACGACAGTGCTAACTTGGTGTAAGCAAGAATAGTTCGATGCTCACTTCAAGGGAGGTTGCACAACAAACTAAGGGCTAATGTAAGAAATAAGAGTTGCTTCCCTTTAAATTGTTTTGCCATCTGTCGTGGAAATGTTTGCTCACATCTTGTCCGGTAATTATTTCAGAGCAGTTATTCTTTTAAAAAAGAAAAGTACAATATCAGCCTAACTTCTTGTAACGTCTCGCATAGGCTGGGTAATAATCACAGGTCGAAATGCGTGCCACAGCGCATATTTGTGATGACGACTTTCTTCCTTTCCCCGAAGGCAGCCATTTTGGTTATACAGGCGCAACAGCGTTCCGGCGCGGTACGTACCGGTCGATACCGGTAGCCGTACCAAATCGTTCAAGAGACGAACGGTATCAACCGGTACGTACCGGTAGGCCTCTTGAACAGGCCCCAGAGTACCCCAGTTTGAAATTTCGGCATTTGAACGAGAACGAGACTGCCAACAACCGGCAGTTTCTAAAACTTTCAAAATGGCGGTTGACAACGAGACCGCACCCGCCTCTCTGCCTGACTGACTTCGCACGCCCGGGGAGGTATGAGGCGCCTACACACGTACCGGTTGTCCCCCGGTTTTGCTGCCGATCCGGTCAAAAATCGAAACCGTGGACTAATCCGGCACGGTTCTTGTGACTAGGGCTGGCTCTATTTTCCCGACCCCTCCGGACCGGTTCATATGCCCGGCAACGCGAGATCTCGCGTTGTGGCGACTTAGTCGCCAATTTTAATGGCGGACGCTGTCGTCGCTTCAGGCAGGAAAAGGTGTATTTGGGGATACTACAAACCAATCCAAAAAAAAGGTAAGCCATGAACATCATTAATTTATCAAAGCTGTATGTTGAATGCGTCAGTAGGTCGTGAAAGCTTCAACTTTTTACAAATCGAATGCAGGTCAAGGCAATCTACGCTTCCAACAATATCATTCAATCTGCTCCACCCGCTTCGTTGCGTGTTTGCACATAAAACGCTGTATTTCGGGATACTAGAAAGCCCATCCCAAGAAAATGTAAGCCATGAACAGCATTAATTTATCAAAGCTGTATGTTGAATGCATCAGTAGGTCGGTAAAGCTTCAACTTTTTACAAATCGAATGCTGGTCAACGCAGATCTAGGCGGCGAAGAATCTGCTCCACCGCTTCGTTGCGTGTTCGCACAGTAAACGCTGTATTTCGGGATACTAGAAACCCCATATCAAGAAAATGTAAGCCATGAACAGGATTAATTTGTCAAAGCTGTATGTTGAATGCATCAGTAGGTCGGGAAAGTTCTGCATTTTGCAAATCCGACAGGCAGGTCACACGCATGTACGTCAAAGCGTCTCAGTTGTCATAGGCTCACCAAAGGGACGTAACTATAAATTCTGACTTGGCTTCGCGTAAATGGACATCGCTCCAGTTCGCGGTGTGGGTGTAATCGTTGCGTGTGGCTGTCAACCCGCTTTTTACACGCACGGTCAGCCGGATCGGGAGCAAAACCAGCTTGAAAAAAGTAACGTGTGTAGGCGCCTTAAGATCCGGCCACGTTAATGTATCTGCGTTTTGTGACAAACGTCTTGCTCGGCGGTACTGTACTCCATGCACCTTAATTAACGGTCCGCGTGATTCGGGTGTAATATTAAGCTAAACGACGTTTATTGGCGCTGCTGAAAATGTCGAAGTCGGAAACATTCGGAACGTTGTTTAGCTTAAGATTACACCCGAATCACGCGGACCGTTAAGGTGCATGGAGTACAGTACCGCCGAGCAAGACGTTTGTCACAAAGCGCAGATACATTAACGCGGCCGGATCTTATTAGCATAACACCCCGGGCGTGCGAAGTCAGTCAGGCGGAGTGGCGGGTGTGGTCTGAGCTGAGCGCTATCACCGGTATGTCACGTGACTGTAACGCCGAGATTTCAAACTTA
>JAWQFJ010016887.1:0-10049 GCA_034096865.1 Theodoxus fluviatilis | reverse complement strand
TGATCAATGGCCTTACATAATCTACTGTGATCAATGGCCTTACATAATCTACCGTGATCAATGGCCTTGCATAATCTACCGTGATCAATGGCCTTGCATAATCTACTGTGATCAATGGCCTTGCATAATCTACTGTGATCAATGGCCTTGCATAATCTACTGTGATCAATGGCCTTGCATAATCTACTGTGATCAATGGCCTTACATAATCTACTGTTATCAATGGCCTTGCATAATCTACTGTGATCAATGGCCTTGCATAATCTACTGTGATCAATGGCCTTGCATAATCTACTGTGATCAATGGCTTTGCATAATCTACTGTGATCAATGGCCTTGCATAATCTACTGTGATCAATGGCCTTGCATTATCTACCGTGATCAATGGCCTTGCATAATCTACTGTGATCAATGGCCTTGCATAATCTACTGTGATCAATGGCTTTGCATAATCTACTGTGATCAATGACCTTCCATTATCTACTGTGATCAATGGCCTTGCTTAATCTACTGTGATCAATGGCCTTGCATTATCTACTGTGATCAATGGCCTTACATAATCTACTGTGATCAATGGCCTTGCATAATCTACCGTGATCAATGGCCTTACATAATCTACTGTGATCAATGGCCTTGCATAATCTACTGTGATCAATGGCCTTACATAATCTACTGTGATCAATGGCCTTGCATAATCTACTGTGATCAATGGCCTTGCATTATCTACTGTGATCAATGGCCTTACATAATCTACTGTGATCAATGGCCTTACATAATCTACTGTGATCAATGGCCTTGCATAATCTACTGTGATCAATGGCCTTGCATAATCTACCGTGATCAATGGCCTTACATAATCTACTGTGATCACTGGCCTTACATAATCTACCGTGATCAGTGGCCTTGCATAATCTACCGTGATCAATGGCCTTGCATAATCTACTGTGATCAATGGCCTTGCATAATCTACTGTGATCAATGGCCTTGCATAATCTACTGTGATCAATGGCCTTACATAATCTACTGTGATCAATGGCCTTGCATAATCTACTGTGATCAATGGCCTTGCATAATCTACTGTGATCAATGGCCTTGCATAATCTACTGTGATCAATGGCCTTGCATAATCTACTGTGATCAATGGCCTTGCATAATCTACTGTGATCAATGGCCTTGCATTATCTACCGTGATCAATGGCCTTACATAATCTACTGTGATCAATGGCCTTGCATAATCTACTGTGATCAATGGCCTTGCATAATCTACTGTGATCAATGGCCTTGCATTATCTACCGTGATCAATGGCCTTACATAATCTACTGTGATCAATGGCCTTGCATAATCTACTGTGATCAATGGCCTTACATAATCTACTGTGATCAATGGCCTTGCATAATCTACTGTGATCAATGGCCTTACATAATCTACTGTGATCAATGGCCTTGCATAATCTACCATGATCAATGGCCTTACATAATCTACTGTGATCACTGGCCTTACATAATCTACCGTGATCAGTGGCCTTGCATAATCTACTGTGATCAATGGCCTTACATAATCTACTGTGATCAATGGCCTTGCATAATCTACTGTGATCAATGGCCTTGCATAATCTACTGTGATCAATGGCCTTGCATAATCTACTGTGATCAATGGCCTTACATAATCTACCGTGATCAATGGCCTTACATAATCTACTGTGATCAATGGCCTTGCATAATCTACTGTGATCAATGGCCTTACATAATCTACCATGATCAATGGCCTTACATAATCTACTGTGATCAATGGCCTTACATAATCTACTGTGATCAATGGCCTTGCATAATCTACCGTCATCAATGGCCTTACATAATCTACTGTGATCAATGGCCTTACATAATCTACTGTGATCAATGGCCTTGCATAATCTACCGTGATCAATGGCCTTACATAATCTACTGTGATCAATGGCCTTACATAATCTACTGTGATCAATGGCCTTACATAATCTACTGTGATCAATGGCCTTACATAATCTACCGTGATCAATGGCCTTGCATAATCTACTGTGATCAATGGCCTTGCATTATCTACCGTGATCAATGGCCTTACATAATCTACCAAGACAAATACATGTAGGGTGTAGAACTCATCCATTCAATCACTTGAGCATTAATTAATTTATTCCCTACTTGCGGAGTTGATTCCGTACTTTGAAAGAAACCTGCTCTAATGACACTCCTAAAGATGATTTTCCTGTGATACGTGCACAAATCACGTGAAGTTCACCACTCAAGTTACTTTTATTTGTCACATCATGTCACATCCTATCACTTCCAATCACATCAACCTACATCACTCCATATCCCTTTCATATCACACCTACCAAACCACCCCACCCCACCCCACCCTACACCCCACCCCACACAACACTCCATCCCACACAAAACCCCATTCCACACAACATTACACAACACCCCATTCCACACCACATTACACAACACCCCACACAACAACCCACCCCACACAACACCACATCACACCACATCACACCACTCCACACCACACCACATCACACCACCTACCACACCACACCACATACTACCTACCACACGCCATCCCACCCCACCGCACCCTACCCCACCACACCACACCACATCACACCACTCCACACCACACCACATACTACCTACCACATGCCATCCCACCCCACCCCACCACATCACACCACACCCCATCACACTACACCACATACTACCTACCACACCACATACCATACCACACCCCACCACACCCCACCCCACCCCACCACACTGCCACACAAGGCACCGAGACAGACCTGCCACGGGAGGCCCAGCTATGATGGCAATGCCCTGGAAGAGGATGAGGATGCCAAAAGACTTAGTCAGGTTGTCGATGCCCAGGAGATCCACTAGTAGGATGGACCGAAGTGACACGAACATGGCTGTCAGGAGAAAAGGTGAAAGGTCAGTCAAATGTGTCTGTCACACATGCATGTGTGTGTGTGTGTGTGTGTGCGCGCATGCGTGTGTGTGTGTGCATGTGTGCATGCATGTGTGTGCATGTGTGTGCATGTGTGTGCATGTGTGTGTGTGCATGTATGTGTGTATATGCATGTGTGCGTGTGTGACTTGATCCAGCGTAAGATACATAGACGTCAACGGAGAGAAACCCAAGAAAACACAAGTGTTTTTGATCTTGCATTCCCAACATACTTCCCCTTTTTTCCTCCCTTCTGTTTTTCTGACGAATGCACTCTCCCTTCTCTATAGATAAAAGTGTGGTTTTACACAGCAACTTTGGTTTCGAACTGCTAAATACTTTTCTCCCTGATCATTGGGCCACTTGATTAATCCTTCACTGGCACCACACAAACTCAGTGATAGACTGATAAAAACACACACAGTCAGGTACCAGCACCAACGCCAACCCCTCAGGGGGATTCAACCTGACGCTGGCTCACGGCTGCATACAATCATACAGAGGTCACTTGAACTGCATACAAAGATCACTGGAACTGCATACAAAGGTCACTTGAACTGCATACAAAGGTCACTTGAACTGCATACAAAGGTCACTTGAACTGCATACAAAGGTCACTTGAACTACATACAAAGGTCACTTGAACTGCATACAAAGGTCACTGGAACTGCATACAGAGGTCACTTGAACTGCATACAAAGGTCACTTGAACTGCATACAAAGGTCACTGGAACTGCATACAGAGGTCACTTAACTACATACAAAGGTCACTCTAACTACATACAAAGGTCACTTGAACTACAAATTACCATCCCTGCCCTCACAGGTACCCAATCTTCATCCTGGATGGGTAGATGGGTAGAAGCAGCGCAAGTTAAACATCCTGCTCAACAGATGCAACTCCAGACACTGCATTGCTTCAAAAGCTGCATCCAACAGCCACAATCCACTGCAGATCAAGCGCACTAGCCACAGCCACAGACCCCATCTCGACCATTCCAGAAATTACCAATACACATACTGTATATTTTGTCTAATAGTCGCGCCGGGCGCATTGAAAATTTGCCGAGGGGGCACGTCTATTTGAGTCCACATCACCCACTGTTTTCACTGAACACAGCTACGCAGGAGGATGAGGAAAGCCAATCACCAATCAAAGAGAGCTTTATAAAAACTTTACAGGAGTGAAGATGATCTCTTCCTGGCCGAAGATACCGACGAGTCTGATGTTGAGTTCGAGGGATTTTCCTAGATGGAAGTGCAACTGGCGGAGGACGCTCTAGAAAACCAGTGCTCCTTTGTGCTCACTGACAGCGATGGTGGCACTGACGGTTCTCCGGAGACTTCTTACTATGACAACGACAGCCCTGGCCATTTGAGTAAGTGTCAGTACTTTCATTTAAAAGGTGAGGAGGAGGCGGGGATGGAAGGGGAGACAAAATACGGTATGTTTCTCGAAAAACAAATTTCTTTTCATATCTTGTTGCTTGAGTGCAAGCTGCTTGAAGCGCAGTACTTGTACCACAGACTTACTTAGAGCTAGCTATGTGCGTGCATTTCCCCTGCTGATGTATTTCCATTTCTAAACTATAAACAAAACTAAATCAGAACTTACCAATACACAGGCCAAAGCCGGCAGCATAGATGGTGAGGGCGACGGTATCTGTGCAGAAAGGGGCACAGCAAGTGGCGATGCCAGCCAAAATCAAGGCGAGGTTGTTCAGAAGCAGAGGGTCTGCCCACGGTCTGTCCGCAATCCACCCAGAAACGACACGTCCCACCGTGTTGGTGATGCCCGCCACAGACACGATATACGCCGAATCATGCATTCCCAGAGCCTTCGCCTTGTCTGGCAGCAGGAAGTAGGGAATGAAGAAGCCTGAAGGAGAATGAAAGGGCACACGTGAGGGGTGAAGAGGCTGACAGTTCAGGGCAGGTGAGCTCTTAGTATTGCGTGTCCATAAGGGAGTATTTGAAAATTTGTTGTAACACTTTTCCTATGAATAAGAATCGGTTTTTGACTTTCCAAGCATCTTAGTAAGTTCTTTTGTATATTATATATCCCCCTGTGGGTTCAGGATAAGAATTGACCCACTGTGTCTTTGTAAGAGGCGAATAACTAGGGGACACCATGACTTGATTAGCATTTACTCGAAACTGTTCTGAAGATTTTCGTGCTTAATGGCCTTACATAGCCTACAAAGGGTGATAGGCCGTAAAACACCAACCAACCAACCAATCAATTGTATATTATATCTGAGTTCGTTAAATGTGTATCCACGTGAAATAAAAATTGTTGATCTATAAGCATGTATTTATGCTAATTTGTTTTCTTCTCATGTTGAACTTACACATTATTTTTTTATATCTTTTATTGTGTATTCTTTGTAATAAAAGTCAATTGTCCAATTTAGATGTATACAACTTAGATTTTAAAATTTTTGTAACTTGCTGTGAAGCACCAGTGAATTTTCTAAGGGATGAATAAAGGTTGTCTATCTGTCTGTCTGTCTGTCTGTCTGTCTGTCTGTCTGTCTGTCTGTGTGTCTGTCTCTGTGTCTGTCCGTCTGTCTGTCTATCTGTCAGTGTGTCTGTTTGTCTGTGTGTCTGTCTGTGTGTCTGTCCGTGTGTCTGTCTGTCTGCCTGCCTGCCTGCCTGCCTGCCTGCCTGCCTGTCTGTCTGTCTGTGTGTCTCTCTCTGTCTGTCTGTGTGTCCCGTGTGAAGCCAGGCACTGATTGAATGTCTGAAGTGCCCACATGCCACTCAGCTATATGATAGCAAAGACATCTTAGACGATACTATCATGTAGCCAAGTTGTGTGCACTTTTTATTTCCCATTTTGATATTGCTGATTGGTTGTTGAGAATTCAGTATCATGAAAATTTTGGACGCAACAGGTCTTCACGCTCACCGTTTGCAAGAGAATCAGTTCTTCTGAAGAATAAGTCTCAGTCTAATTAAAAAATAGGTCAGAGGTCAGTATCTAAAAATAACACCCAAGGATACCATGGGGTCTATTTATAGGCAACCAATCAACAGAAAACCACATGAAATGAGTAATGTCTTGCGAATATCAGTGCCAGGCTTCTCATGGATGTGGACACATGTATCAAGGATCCACATAGTCCTCTCACCCAGCATGGAGATGACAGATGCCAGGAGCAGGAGCAGGAAGTGGGCGGACTTGAGAAGTCTGAAGTCAAACATCTCCTTCAGCAGTCCCAGCACCTTGCTCAAAGCATTGTTGTTCTCCTGAAGGTAAACAGCACAGCCATTCATGTCTCTCTTCTGTCAGACTGTCCAAATCCCATGAATATGTGTGTGTGTGTGTGTGTGTGTACATGTGTGAGTGTGTGTACATGTGTGAGTGTGTGTGTGTGTGTGTACATGTGTGTGTGTGTATGTGTACATGTGCATGTGTGTGTGTATGTACATGTGTGTGGTGGTTGTGTGTGTGTACATAGGTGAGTGTGTGTGTGTGTGTGTCTGTGTACACATGTGTGTGTGCATGTGTGCCTGTATGTGTGTGTGTGTGTGTGTGTGTGTGTACATGTGTGTGTGTACATGCGTGAGTGTGTGTGTACATGTGTGAATGTGTGTGTGTGTACATGTGTGAGTGTGTGCGTACATGTGTGAGTGTGTGTACATGTGTGTGTGTGTGTGAGCGCACATGTGTGTGAGTGTGTGTGGGTGTGTGTATGTGTCTGTGTCTATGTGTGTGCGTGTGCACATGTGTGTGTGCATGCATGAGTGTGAATGTGCATGCATGCATGTGTGTGCATGCATGCGTGTGTGTGCATGCATGCGTGTGTGTGCATGTGTGTGTGTGCATGCATGCATGTGTGTGCATGCATACGTGTGTGTGCATGCATGCGTGTGTGTGCATGCATGCGTGTGTGTGCATGCATGCGTGTATGTGTGCATGCATGCGTGTATGTGTGCATGCATGCATGTGTGTGCATGCGTGCGTGTGTGTGCATGCATGCGTGTGTGTGCATGCATGCATGTGTGTGCATGCATCCGTGTGTGTGCATGCATGAGTGTGAATGTGCATATGCCTCTGTCTCGCACCTGGCTCAGGTAGAGGGTCTCGAAGCTCTGGATGGAGGTGGGGTACTGCGAGATGGAAAGTGCGGAGTTGTTCATGCCCACCATGGAGCAAGGAGAGGAGGGCAGACTGCCAGTGTAGCTGCTGGCTCGACTCAGCTGCCTGGACCGGCGGTGCAGACTGCTGCGGCTCTCCGCTGGCACCACCTGCAGTAGCAAGCAATGCAACATGAGCAACTGTTACGGGGATCCACAATCACAAAATGAAAACAGGTCCCGGGTTACTTACACGTCTTTATGTTCAACATAAAAAAATACTCGTAACAGGGGGTAGAAAACAAAAAAATAGTTACATTTGCATAAAACACAACATCCTAATTACCACAATCTTATAATATTACATCTACTCTCTTCACATACTCAACTCCCAACGGGAAAAATGTAAAAGCACAAATAAAATTTTGGTCAGCCTTTTTACATAAAAACAAAAAATACGTAGGTCAGCCCTCGACAAGTTAAAAAGCTATTGACCAGTGTAAAAATCTCGCACCAAACTTTTACCAACACTGCCCGCTCTCTCTCTCTCTCTGCCCGTCTCTGCTGTGTGTGCGGTGCCGATCTCTCTTCTGTTCGTCTGCTTCTCTTTCTCTCTTTTGTCTGCTTCTCTCTTCTGTTCGTCTGCCTCTCACTTCTCTTCGTCTGTTTCTCTCTTGTGTGGGGACCTATCTCTCCCCTCTCCTCTCACTCAGTCGGCGGACTGATCTCTCCTCTCTCCTCTCAGTAGGCAGACTGATCTCTGTCCTCTTGCGCTCTCCTATATCGCCATCCTCTCACAACCAACTCACGATCATTTCTACTCACCACAACTCACCTTCAGAGCAAACACTGCTCATCACCCGAGGGGCAGAACTCAACTTCCACTCACTTCAAACCCTCTACTTCAATTTTTATACTGCCCTCGGACTACCAATCCCACCCTCAACGCACCAGCAAAAATAAAGTCTCTCTCAGGTGAGATACTTCCGAAAATCTATTTCCCCATTACAGCAACAGCAATGCACCATGAGCAACAGCAATGCACCATGAGCAACAGCAATGCACCATGAGCAACAGCAATGCAACATGAGCAACAGCAATGCAACATGAGCAACTGGTGCTGAAGTACCGGAAATCATTCCATGTCTCTGCAGAATTGCAAGAAATTAATCATCCACATTTCTCCCAACCCAGAGATGGAACCACGGAACTGCGCCTTGCACATAACCAAACATCAAAGCTTGCTTGCCTAAATCTGCCTGTCTAAAGACAAAGTTTCAATAGGCGAGTAGAGGTTGAGAAGCTGACTATGCACTCATGCAGGAAGGGAGACTGTTGTTGACCTAATGGCATGATGAAGTTCAGTTCGAGATTGCTGTGGAGTATGAGGGTAAGGTGCAAAGTGGTTCAAGACCCCATATTGGGTGATATGTCACGATATACAACCACACCTTTGCCTTGTTCACCTTTTGATCTCGTGATGCCAGTCTACAGACATTGTGCCTCGGGCCATTTTTACCAAGTAGGAGGCCTGGTTGTTGAATTTGATTTTTTTTTCTTGAAAGCTGATCTATGGCCATTTTTATAATAACTGGCAATTTTTCTAATGATAGTACCTAAAAACATAAGTTGGTCTGCAGCTCACAAAATGATTAGAAATAAAGTTAAATGACAGCAGCACATTGATAGTTATAAATGATGACAAAGATTTATTTCAAATGCTGAATCCAAGGGAAGTACTATTCATTTGTGCCTAACTTTGCACCAAATCATCCAATCTAAAAACCATTTTCCTCATCTCATCAAAGAGCATGACATTTTCTACAGAAGGAAAAATCAACCAACTGTAAGATGTGAGTCACCTTACATGAATACCATTCAAAATTCACTGACTCACTTTGTAGTACAAAGTCACCTTACATGAATACCATTCAAAATTCACTGACTCACTTTGTAGTATAAAGTCACCTTACATGAATACCATTCAAAATTCACTCACTTTGTAGTACAAAGTCACCTTACATGAATACCATTCAAAATTCACTGACTCACTGTGTAGTGCAAAGTCACCTTACATGAATACCATTCAAAATTCACTGACTCACTTTGTAGTACAAAGTCACCTTACATGAATACCATTCAAAATTCACTGACTCACTTTGTAGTACAAAGTCACCTTACATGAATACCATTCAAAATTCACTGACTCACTGTGTAGTGCAAAGTCACCTTACATGAATACCATTCAAAATTCACTGACTCACTTTGTAGTACAAAGTCACCTTACATGAATACCATTCAAAATTCACTGACTCACTTTGTAGTACAAAGTCACCTTACATGAATACCATTCAAAATTCACTGACTCACTTTGTAGTACAAAGTCACCTTACATGAATACCATTCAAAATTCACTGACTCACTTTGTAGTGCAAAGTCACCTTACATGAATACCATTCAAAATTCACTGACTCACTTTGTAGTACAAAGTCACCTTACATGAATACCATTCAAAATTCACTCACTTTGTAGTACAAAGTCACCTTACATGAATACCATTCAAAATTCACTGACTCACTTTGTAGTACAAAGTCATTCAAAATTCACTGACTCACTTTGTAGTACAAAGTCACCTTACATGAATACCATTCAAAATTCACAGTTCACACTACTTCACTGTCCAACACTGTGGACATTTTCCTTGATGGAATGATAAAAAAACCATTGAAACAAAAGGATACATAATGGTGTCAGTAAAAAAGAATGAAGGTGAAGTGAAATGACACAAAGAGGAATTATGTGCACTAAATGTGAAGTGTGGGCAAAGACACCTATATCCACATACACCCATCCATAAACATAATCCACACCTGACTGCCTAACCTTGATGCTCTCTTTCTTTTTTCGTTTTTTTCTTCTTCCTTTTTCAAAAAACTGATTTACGACATCATTATCAACATCCTTCTTAAATTAATAATAA
>JAWQFJ010016885.1:47500-79949 GCA_034096865.1 Theodoxus fluviatilis | reverse complement strand
ACCGTTTCGCCCACATCGCTTTTCGCAGCCGAATTTCAACATGGCGACGCTGGTCCGTGTTGGGGAGTTGGACCGCTGTCAGAGGGAGAGAGAGGGGAGGGGGTGGGGGTGGAGACCAAGGAGAAGGGAGGGGGTGGGGTGGAGACCAAGGAGAAGGGAGGGGGTGGGGTGGAGACTAAGGAGAAGGGAGGGGGTGGGGTGGAGACCAAGGGGATGGAGGTGGAAACTCATAGCGTCACCGTGCTCAGAGCGCGCTATTTGCATTTCGCACAGAGCGGAAGGCACGCACAGAGAAAAGATGGCGACCCTGGATATTGAAAATTATTGGGAGGCCTCGCCTCGTCCAAGGCTATTGATGTAGCCCCCTCTTGGTTGCTTAGGTATTCATGAAGGGCGAATTGAATTCCTCGGGAGGAGGTCTTTTCCTCGATCCCTCGAGTTCTCTCTCTCTCTCCTCCCCTCCCCCTCCATTTTTGGGCATGGTCGGTCCCCTACCATCCACACAGTCCCCCAACCCTGCTCTCAAGCAGCTGCCGCGAAGCTGGATGTTTGTGGAACTTTGTGTTGTCAGTCATTACCTAGCCAACGTGTTTACTCGCAGCAAGCGACATTGGATGCTAATTGCGGGCGGTGACGTCATACAGATTGCCTCGCAGGCCATCTCCGGAGCTACATCAGCGGGGTGGGAGCGGGAGGTTGAGGGAGTTAGATTTTACGACTGCTACTTGATTTATGCCTCAGAATGCATCGCTCCTTTTATCGGCGCGATCAATCACCCTCGAATCGCTTCTTTCACGTCCGAATCACACACTTCCCTTACCTCCTACCCACCCGCCGTGCATCCCTCGGGCAACCGCATGACTGAAGAAACGTGCTGGAAGGGGGAGGGGGTAATAGAAAACAGTTGTCCGCCCCCGCCAGTTGACACACACAACACAAAGCTGGGACAGGCAGGATCACGAATGCTATCTCTCCTGGCAGCCAAAGCAACACACTCCCTAGTCCTTCCCCATTGATTTCCCCGGCTCTCCAACACCGCCCAGCATGCACAGAAGGGGGAGAGGAGGAAGGGAGAGAAAGACGAAACGACTGGAATAAATCTACCGAGATAAGTTTGGTATAAAAAGTAGCTTTATTACCTTCACTTGCCACAAGAATTGGCCATGAAATCCCATTTATCTTCCATAAAGCGCGTAGCGAAACCGTTCCGCCATGCTGTGACCTAGATAGCTGGAGCTCCGAGGGGAAGGCGCCAGGCAGGCAAGCAGGCAGGCAAGCAGCACAGGGCACACAACACGGGCAAAGGTAATCCCTCAGCCTGCCAGCCAGCCCGGAGCAGACGCCATCTTCGCACCCCAGCCGCCGGCCAGCAATCAATGGGGCCTACCCCCAGACGTCCCGGCGAGGCCAGCTCTCACTCGGACGCAGACGAACAATAACAGTCCAATCCTTCTTTATCGCTTGTCTATCTCCCGGCCACATGTGCGCACCTTTACATATCAATGACTGCTTGATCTGGTTACTTCGAATAAACATTCTTTGATCGGCCACCGTGATCTTTTAGCACGCACGGTGGAGAGGAGGCGGGGCATCGTGACTGACAAATTCCACATCATCGACCCCCAGCGGTAAACACTAGACACGACATCTCAGACGTTATTGGCTCTTCCCTCCGTGACGTGCCCTCCCTCCGGAATAGGGGTGGGTGTGGGGGGAGAGTGGAGGGGGAGGCGAGAGTGAGTGCTTCACTCGGGAAGCACCCCTCTGCCGGGGGAGCGAACAGTGAGCGTGCTGCTTTGCTGAGGAGGCGAGTACGGGAAGCCATTCAGAGCTACGAAGACGGTGGGTTGACTCCGAAGTCACCAACGTGACATGGGCTGGACTCTCGTAGGCTTTGTCCGAGTTTGGTTCAAGAAAAGGAGTGGGAGAGTGGGGTGGGATGGGAGAGTGGGGTGGGATGGGAGAGTGGGGTGGGATGGGAGTGTGGGGTGGGATGGGAGGGGTGGGATGGGAGAGGTGGGTGGGATGGGGAGAGTGGGGTGGGATGGGAGAGTGGGGTGGGATGGGAGAGGTGGGTGGGAATGGGGAGAGGTGGGGTGGGATGGGAGGGTGGGGTGGGAATGGGGAGAGTGGGGTGGGATGGGAGAGTGGGGTGGGATGGGAGAGTGGGTGGGATGGGAGAGTGGGGTGGGATGGGAGAGGTGGTGGGATGGGAGAGTGGGGTGGGATGGGAGGGTGGGGTGGGATGGGAGAGTGGGGTGGGATGGGAGAGTGGGGTGGGATGGGAGAGTGGGGTGGGATGGGAGGGTGGGGTGGGATGGGAGGGTGGGGTGGGATGGGAGGGTGGGGTGGGATGGGAGAGTGGGGTGGGATGGGAGAGTGGGGTGGGATGGGAGGGTGGGGTGGGATGGGAGGGTGGGGTGGGATGGGAGGGTGGGGTGGGATGGGAGGGTGGGGTGGGATGGGAGAGTGGGGTGGGATGGGAGAGTGGGGTGGGATGGGAGAGTGGGGTGGGATGGGAGAGTGGGGTGGGATGGGAGAGTGGGGTGGGATGGGAGAGTGGGGTGGGATGGGAGGAGGTTGGTGCTTGCGCCACTAGCCAGACACTGGTTCAAATCATGTGCACCGTTGTGTTGTATTCCAAGAGGAGATGAGGATGACGGGTTTGGATGTGGGTCCTTCTTAAAAACATATTCCCATCATAATTGTTTCTTAGACATTTCCAGAAATCTAGACCCCCAAAAATGTAAGGGGTGATCGGCATTCTTTCCCGTGATTTCTTTTAGGAGAAAAATGGCGAATATACTTCTGCAACTTGATAGTATTCATTAGGTTCGGTACTGTAATACTGAAAATATTTTTCCAAAGTGAGGCGACCTCAATATCCCCCCTGTGAACTTTGCTTGATTCCATCAAAGATTATAGGTTATCTTTGATTCCATGTAGGCCTCAGCTGCACTCCCTGTAGATCTACCTCAACATTCCTTTCGTCAATCTGTCCATCTTTCCCATTTTGACAGAAAACCTTCAGATGAGTGCACAACGACCAATTGGCTGTATAAAAACACGTCGAAATGTACCATACAGTTCTCGGTCGTTTGTAGGAAAAAAAGTGTAAAAAAACAAAGAAAAGTATCAAAGTGTACCCCAAAAAAATAAAATGCGAAATTTTCTTTTTAAAAACTTTCGTCTCAGGCGTGACACATAATAAGTTCGGCGGATACAAGAACTGTATATTAAATTATTATGTTGTGTGTTTCACAATGTACTTTAGATTATAAGATTTCAACATCTACGTGCCACACCTTGTGGATGAGTATTCGGCAAATCACAACTTTTGACGAAAAAGCGGTGCAGAGTCTGGAGTTGATAGTCCGGTACGTCTCCCACCAATTGAAATAAAAACCTGTTTGCACTCGAGGATCTTCGCCGAGCAGAGTAAAATAAACAGAATAAACTAAATGTCTCTCGATGTAAATAACAGTTACGCAAGTAACGACATGTATTGTGCAAGGCTAAAACAAGAGGAAACTAAGCATGCAGCGTGTATACTACAAGTGTCAATCCTTGTGTAATTTGCTTAGGCGAAGTGTTGGCGTAGAGAGACGACTATAAATTTCTGTCTCAGCTGTGGAAATCGTCCGAGAGTTTTCTTTCGAGAAAATGCCACGATGTCTGGAGATGAGAAAATCATAACCTGAATGATTCTTTCTGCGTCCAAGGAGGGGTAATCATGAGCGCACAAAAAGTCGTTTTATACAACATAACGCTGTACTTCGGTTTAGATGGGGAATGTTGTGCTGATCTCCACCGAGGCAATTTTGTACCACCTACTGCGGCCCTCGCTCTGTGTGCCCCGCACTCACTGTACGCGATGTCATGCTTACGTTTTGTTAATTCGTTTTTGAATGCCCGGATGACCAAATGAATTGATAAACTGGTTCGTTCGGTCGATCGGTCGGTCGATTTGTTTGCTTCTCTTGCTCTCTCGATACACTCTTCACCCTGAACCTTTATCTTCCATTGAATGCAAGTGAATCGATTCGAAGGTGAAACTTGGGACGAACAGAAAATCTTTGTGAAAGCAAAGGACAAGACCACGTCTTGCGACGAACGTGCATTTGAATTTATATGTGAAATCATATTTTAAATGTTTGAAGCAATAGTAAACACTTGAGAAACGACAGTTTAAATTGCTGCAAATATGCTGTTACCTTTTTGGAGAGAAAAAAAATATCGATAACATATTCATATCTACTGTGTTGTGACATTTGCTTGATGTTTAAAAGAATCCTCTGCACTTAGATCCAACTTAGGGTGCACTTTTCTATAGTTTCTCCATCTTTCATTCTCAGCTCCTCGGCCTCCCCACCCACCCCGGCAGCTTTCCCACGACATGTATATAATGATTGAAAATGTTCGCACAGAAACGAAACCCAGAATTTACTCTTTCTGTATTTTTGTTTGTTCGTTTGTTTGTTTTTGGGGGGGATGTTAAACTTTCTTTTTCAGATTAGCAACGACGACATTGGCATCAACACCTCGCGTTCGCATGCATCCATGCGCCCATTTCTGTAACTCCTTTCTTCGCCCCACTTCAGCCCTACACTCGTGTCTGACTTTTTGTGTGAATTTGAGACCGCTTTTGCAATCTGAATCGCCGTGGATTGTATTTATGTGAAAATCATTGAAGCAATAGCTTTGAAACGTATTTTGATTTCATCATAATTATACGGAAGCAGGTGTGACTGCAGATCTGTTTCTGTCAAGGACGTAAAATTAGTATTGCAGGAGGACTCAGCAACCGGTGGAATCTTAGACAATGCATATGGACTAAACTAGATTGCAACTATACTCATGATAACATACTGAGCAGACACACAGCCACATACATGTAACATTGTTAGAGATCCCCCCCCGCCAAACACCCCCCCACCTTCAACAAATCCCAGCTCATCCTCAATGATGTGGCTGCTCCACTCCCACAACCAAGCACTCCTTCTCTCCGCCGTCCTGTAGTCAGTAGTGCTGTTCCCCGCAGTCTCAACAGCTAGGCACCAGTGGCTGACTCACATCCGCCTCTTCCAACACAGGTAGGTACTCAAGAACGCCGTCATCACAATGCCCACTCTCACCATCCCCGTCCCGACTGTCAGGCTGTCCCCGAACCTCTCTGTCTCTATAGGACTCCCCACCAAACACGGACTCTCTCTCTCTCTCTCTCTCTCTCTCTCTCTCTCTCTCTCTCTCTCTCTCTCTCTCTCGTGCTCCCTGCCTCGAAACTTCCGGAATGCTTCTTCTCTGGAACACGCGGTCGTCCTTCATTTCCGTTGCGAGTTTGTCCTTCCCCGACGTATGCCAACGCTCGACTCTACGATGACGCAGATTTGATAAACCGGAATACAACTGGAGTATAAGATATGATGAATGATTTACTATAGATCTACAGGAAACCAGTCGACTTTTCTTTTTGAAAAGATTGTCAAATCAAACAGGGATATAAGTGGATGAGTTAGGTAATTGATAATTGTTTTTCAATGCCAGAGGAGGTGTAACATCGCATATGATCAAGTGTGCGCACTTTCTTTTCCATCCGAGGCTGATTCGGTGATATTTTAATAGTTTAACATCGGCGACTTCATGATCATGCAGACAAACCATCCTTTCTTTTTTACAGTGTTGGATATAGCTCGCAAACTTTTCCTCACCTTCTGCAAGCAGAGCAACCTCATCAACGTGAGCCAAATTACAGACATAAGCACTCAAACACACTCGGTACATCGCTTCTGAATTCAACATTTCATGTGCGGTGCATTTACGCCGGAATGCTTTTCATTAATGAATGCCATCTCTTCGGTGCCACTCTGTCTCTTCGCCTCCTACCCACCAAGGTGCTTTGTGCTGCCCCCTCCACTAAGGCAGGCATTAACACACTTCGCTCCCAACACCTCACCCCAGGGGTCCCACTTCCTTCTGGCCACTGGGCAAATGACCATTTCAGGTCTCCCGAGTCACGCACCTCTGGGCGAACTGTGAATGTTGCCGTCGAACCCTTTCAAATGTCCCCCGTTCTCCTTTGCCATCTCGACCACAAACCGCGGCCATCGCATTCCATCGGAACTCATTCTCACGTCCCCGAAGAGTCCGTCCGAATTACCGAGTTGTCCATCAAGATACATCGACCCTTAACATCCCATCTTGTACGCACCTCCACCTCGCCCCTTCCTCGCCTCCATTGGGGATCCAGGGCCGCCTCTAGTCCGGATCGACCGACTTGGGGTAGAATACCCGGCTTGGGGCGGCGTTCCGCCAGCCGCCCAGCCACTCCCCCCATACCTGGACACCCGGGGTGTGGCCATTCAGAGCTCTGAAAGGCGGGTCGGCTGCCTCCTGTGGGAATCACTGGGGCGACAAAGCCGCCCAATTCACTCCCGGACGAGCGCGGCCCCGATAACATCTCAGGCCAGGACCCCGGGGTTTAACTTTTAGCGGGCGAAGGACGTTTTTCCTTCACAGACCGCCTGGCTCAAACCCACCGCGGCCCAACACCGGACACCCAGCGCGAGGCCGGACAAGTGTGCCTCTCCATTTTGTTGCAAGTGCAGGGGTCCATTCACTGAGAACCTGGCTAAACCTCACGGGCTGCCTCGTCCACGTATTTGGCAGTGATCGCGATTTGCGCAGATGTAAGGATATGAAATGGGAAGAAGTATGTGCAGAGCAAAAACAAACAAACAAACAAGCGCCTCCCCCCTAAAAAAACACCCCAACAACAACAAACCAAAACAACCCCCAACAACAACCAAAAAACCCCAAACAAACACACAGCAAAAACTCTTTGAGAAACGGCTAGTTTTGAAGACAGAAAAAAAGTTGAACAGAGCAAACGTATGCTTATAGAAAATGGACAAACCACTCGGATTATGGACCATTGTGTGAATCGTCAGACGTCATTGTTTTCATTCGCACTTAACGATAATTTGCAAATATTGCATGTAAGACCTTTGACTATCATAGCACTGAGATCTTCACCGCAAGACTCACCAGCTAACTTTTAAACAAGAGAATAGAATGATGATGATCGGGTGCAGCAGAGAGGAACACACACACACGTGCACGCACGCACACACACACACACACACACACACACACACACACACACACGCGCGCGCGCGCAAATACACAGCCCACCATCACCATCATCACCACCTTTCTTTCTTTCCTCTTTTTTTTTTTTTTTTTTTTTTTTTTTTTTTTGGGGGGGGGGGGGGGGGGGGGGGCGAAATCTTACATTATTGTTAAATCGAAATGAGAAATGTTAATGAATATTTGAAATTACCGCATATCTTCCACAAGAGTTAAGAGAGTGTCATTACATGTACATAGGAAGATCGTGCTAATTGTGCCCATTTAGTCGCCATGAATAGCGGATGTAAAATCCGAGGCATCTCAATGATACAATACTTGTTCACTTTGGTCATCGTTGAAGCTCTTCGATACATCTCCTCCGGCTTTAGTGCTTTCCTCAAAGTGTGTTTAAAAAGACTATTTTGGAGTCGTGATACATGTCGGGAAGGGGAAGAAAGTTGAGCAAACTGTTCGAGGGAGGGAGGGGAAGCGCACATGAGAGGCCTATTCTAAGGGAGCTAACTCCCTGTTTACAAAAGAGGCCATTCTGATCGACGTCATTCAGCCAAGTTCGCATTAATTCATCTACGCTGCAGAGAATAAACCATGTTATAGCACAGTTGTAAAAATCAATACAATGTTATGTCTGTCGTATTGTCTGACAGGAGGTATTTATCTGCCTGCCGTTGTTGTAGAAATATCAAACGAGCACGCACATTAGTCCTGTCCAAAAGATACTGGGCTGGGCTCATCACTTTCACTGGTGTATGTGAAAATGTGTTTCGAGCAAAAATAATTTTATTTGTGTGGAAGTGAGGCTTCAGAGTGTTGAATTTCGGATTAAATGTAGGGGGAGAGAGAGAGAGAGAGAGAGAGAGAGAGAGAGAGAGAGAGAGAGAGAGAGAGAGAGAGAGAGAGAGAGAGAGAGAAGGGGGGATGGAGAAGGGTCTGAGGATGGGGGTAGGAGTGGGGAATCGAAATTACATAGCACTACACGCTGAAACTAAGACTTCAAAGATTGAGACTGATAAGTGAAATGAGTGAGAATCAAGCGTCGATATCTCACACTCTGACAGCTTCCCAAATCCAGCGTTATCACCGCCTCCGTTCCAGTGTAACCCTCATCCCTTCACTCGCTTGCCACGAGTTATCACCGTCTCCGTTCCAGTGTAACCATCATCCCTCCACTCGCTTGCCATGTCGCGTTAAAGAGCTAGGACCACGTAACTCGCGGCCGTACGCCTAGACGATTCATCTTTTCCATCCCCATTCACTGCCAGCCCATAAAACTTGGGGAGATCAAGAGAATACGTAATGGCAGCTCCCATAAATCCAGCAGGGGCTTCCCAGCGAGATCCCGGGCGATCGAACCCCTCGCCCATTAGGCGCAGTGTGGGCCTGCCGGCCTCCGGCCCATCGCCGGTGATAGATCTACGGGGCTCCGGAAAACAGAAATTAGATATGCGCCATGCATCGACAGAGAGTCCGCCTCAGGCCCCTGCCTCGCCCCCGCAGAGGCTTCGTGGCCCGCCACTCGCAGGGATTTCGCCCGTCCCATCGCCAAAGGATTGTTTTTCCTGGCGCAGAAATTTTCATTAAATTGACGTTCATCAGCCAGCAGTTGGGCCGGAGCTAATGGAGCCCGTCCGTCACTAATGAGACGCCCATTGTTCCCACCTTATCTCCCCCTGGGTGGCCTGAGGGGAGAGACAGCATGCCACAAAGAACTGCCTCTTACTCTTCCCTCCTGCTGCCTCACCCCCATCTCACCTCCCACCCCCTGCTCCCAGTCCCTGTGGTTGTGAAGCTCTCAATAATCAAGTAGTCTTCAGATTATTTGAAAGGCTCACTGCGTAGACAGACGCAAATTCATTCTCTCTCTCTCTCTCTCTCTCTCTCTCTCTCTCTCTCTCTCTCTCTCTCTCTCTCTCTCTCTCTCTCTCTCTCTCTCTCTCACACACACACACACACACACACACACACACACACACACACAAACACAAAACACACACACATATTAAAACACACATTTAAAACATTGTCGAAAGTCAGCATCTACATGTAGATTAATAGAGGCGGTAAGATCAGCATTGCCTTACCAGGGAAGGTTGGAAAATAAAAAGCGAAAGAAATCTTGAGAAAAACAGATAATATCCAAGTCGACACCAGACCATCGTCATGTAATGGAGATAACTCAGTTTCACATTGTATCATGTATGAATCAGTGACAAGAGAAACGACTCTGATCGAAGAAAGACCTAGACTCTATGAGCGACGGGACTTGCTATCAGTAGTATCACATGAAATATCGCCTTCAGGTAAGACAGTTCGAGAATGAGAAACTAAAGTTAATTAGAGCGGTCTGAGCAGGAGATCTACCGATTCCCCTCCATTGGCAACTAATGACAAATCCACTTTTACAACAATACAAACTAAGCAGTCACCCTTGTCCTAACAGGAACATTGACCATTACGTGCGCTCGCGTGCACATTACTTGTGTTTTCTAATAGCTTACTGGTCACCGAATCAGTGAGCAGAAAATAGTTGGGTGACGTCACGGATGTTTCTAAACAAAACGAGCATTTACCCTACCACACGCCAGTGAAAGCGTTTACAGTGAGGTTCAGAAAGTTTAAGCGAATTCAATGCATCTTTGAGTAGACTATATCACAATCAGTTTGAAAAATGCGGCTCAATATTTTGAGGACTATATAATTCTGAAATCGCAAATAAATTTACATGCAATGCCGTGCTGTAACAGTGTAATTAAAAGTAAACACCCAGCGTTGTTAGTGCATGTTAACGAGTGCTCAGCGCAATTTTAGCTTATGTAAACATTTTGGAGTAACCCCCCCCCCCCCAAAAAAAAAAAGGGGGGAATCCCTTCCACTAATGGGCCACACGTGTGGATGGATGAATGGACGGATGGATGGATAGATGGATGAATGGATGGATGGATGGATTTTTACGGCCTATCAGCCTTTATAGGCTATGTATGGCCATTAAGCAAGAAAATCACAAAAACAGTTTAAGCGCAAATTACGTCATGATGTCCCTATTTATTCGCATCTTACGAATCGCGCAGGAAGACGCAGTGGATCAATTCTTAACCCCCCAACCAACCAACCCCCCCCCCCCCCAACCCACGGGGCGGGGGGAGGGGGGGGGGAGAGAGAGAGAGAAAGAGAGAGAGAGAGAGAGAGAGAGAGAGAGAGAGAGAGAGAAGAGAGAGAGAGAGAGAGAGAGAGAGAGAGAGAGAGAGAGAGAGAGAGAGAGAGAGAGAGAGAGAGAGAGAGAGAGAGAGAGAGACACTAGTGGACTCGTCCGAGGAAAGGGGTGCGATGTTGGTCGTTTACTTCGCAGTGACTCCAACACATAATGAGGACCAAATTACTGCGTGCTCGCCAGCTCACATACGCAATCTTGGACGGTTATTCCGCTCACAGAATGACAATAAAGTGTGAATAATTGACAAATTGATGTGCACAATGAACTTTCAACTGAATTGGGTTACGAAGAATGTCATATTTGCAACAGTTGTCAAGGCGATTCGGCTCTATTTAGAGTATAAATGCCTTTGTGAAAACGCAGCCAATCAGATGCCGTGGCCCGCCAGCGGAGCGGGGTCCGCACCCCTTTCCTCGGAAGAGTCCACGTAGTGTGGCCCATTAGTGGAAGGGATTCTCATAAAAGAAGACAACTGCAAGAATTCAAGCTCACCGGAGTTGTTTTGTTGTCGTCGATGTTTTCGATTACACATATCCATCTCGTTAAGCCCACCGTATCACCCTATATTTACTATAGGGTCTTTGACGGGTTAACATAGTTGCAGAATTGTGACAGCCTCCAATTTAGTAGGATAATAATTCGAATGCAAATAATAGAAGACATACATGTATGTGTACGTGTCTGTACTTTTTGAGGAATACAGATCGGTCGATGATGGTAAACAAATTACATCAAAGCGTGAAGATAGGTTGATTACAACTAAAAATCATTGAGAATATTGAAAATGGATACGTTTCGCTTTTATGATTAGTATACATAGACCCGTAAACCGTAAACGATTGGTAAACAAACATGCTGATCGAGGGCAGTGTCCCAACGCCGTAGCTAGCCGACGTGCACAATCGAAGTGTGATAAACAACGAAACCTGTCGCACAAATTATAAAAGTGAAACGTATTCATTATCAATATTCTCGATATTTACTTCTAAACAAACACTCTTCATGCTTTGATGCAAATTTAATATCATCATCGACCGATCTTCATTCCTCAAAACGTACGGACACATACGTGTACCTCTCCTACTATTTAGCATTCCAGTTATCTTTGTAGGTGGCCCACCCTCCAAAAAAGCTACTTGATGCCCGCGCATTTCAACGTCGAGCAGCCGCGCGTTGTATAAGCAGAGCGCGCCGGGGCGCTCGCCTTTACAAAGCACGACAAATCCATGGAGCGAGCCTGATAGAATATATATTTTTTGTACTAGCGGATTTGCCGTATTCACGCGTCACCCCAACAGTGCTTGCCGTTCCGCTATTGCGGAAGCATG
This sequence comes from Theodoxus fluviatilis, assembly GCA_034096865.1. NCBI lineage: Eukaryota > Metazoa > Mollusca > Gastropoda > Cycloneritida > Neritidae > Theodoxus > Theodoxus fluviatilis. Next base: position 68,264 of record JAWQFJ010016885.1, on the reverse strand, counting down.
CGTGCAACACGGGTTTTATCCTGCGCGCTGATCACGAAAGTGCCCCATAATGTGCGCTGTTGGAAAATTATGTTAACAAAATTTAATAACTCGGGTTTCTCCACCACGTGTCGATTCCACACGACATTGTAACAGGTAGCGCTCGCGCGCGCACACACACACACATCTCAACTACCGACATCGTCCGAGACGCCGATACTTGTGGCTCGGTAGCAGTATTTAGACTTTCATCCTAGCGCCTACCCGTACTCTTCCAAAATTAACCTGAAGGGTGAGGAACTACAAGTAACGATTAGTCATAATAATGTTTCGCAAGGAAATTTGTTGTTTTAAAGCAACTCTCGAAACGTCTTTCTCGGGAGCGAGAGGCGTAATGGTTTCATGCCAAGTCACCGTAAAATGAAGATGTACGGACATAGAATCGCAATTATTTCCCTTGAAAAAGAGTTCCCTCCCTTACACCATGTGCTACAATAGGGTTTTTCTGCCTCCGAGCGAGTAAGGTAGGCAGTCTCTGTCACAGCACCACAGTGCAACCAAGTAGCAATGGTCGAGTCTGTTCTCATTATTAACGAGTAGGTGGTTGGGTAACATATAATCAGCAGAAATAAATATGTGTTATGTCAGCTTGAAGCTTTGTGGGTGCATGCTTTAAAAGTTATTCCTAGTTTTGCAAAGATTCCCATGCCATGGCCATCAGCCCTACTCCTGAAATAAAGCAGTTTTTACTGTGTGGGTGGGGTGGGGGTGGGGGTGGGGGTGGGAGTGATTTGCACAACAGCTAGCTAGTATTGTTGTATTATTTATTTTGAAGCATGAACACAAAAGTATAATGAGCTGATGATTTAAATGAATCTGAAGCCATTTTCAGTGTCTCACATGAGAAAGGCAATGTGAATCATCAAATGATTCATCTGCATTCACACCTATACTGTTTAGTAACTGAGGACATGAGGACAAGATTTCTAATATGAGATCCATGTACACAAAATTACAATGTCAAGACAATTCTACTTCAGGCACAAAATCAGTGTGGCAATTGTAGTGGACCACAGCCCTGTGCAGGCAGATACATTCCTGCTGTTCAATTTCACTAAAAGTAGAATATATAATCCATTATGTGCACCTGTATCTCAAATTTCATCATACAGTAATCATTCTGGTCTAAAAGCAGTGGTGTGTAATCATGACACTTCTGCCAGAGTGGAGTGCATGCACAGTTAGATCTCAGTGATCCGACCCCATCTGGATGCTCCCTGGTAGCCTCTCTAGCTGGCTGTCCCCCTGACTCAGCTACTGGAGCAGGCCCTGAAAGCCCAGCAGCCAGAGGCTCCAGCTGATGAGGGGGGCATCCAGCAGCTCTGGCCATATAATAATTTAATCTTGCATAACGTCATGTAATAGTTAATGAAATAATGATAATGATAATATAAACAAAATATAAATGGTTCCAAGCTACATATAGTTTGTACACTTTAATTACAAATATTATGCATGCATCGGTCATATTTGCAACACCGACATTTAACTGACAGTTTAGTATCAGTATTACATGTACACATCATGAAGAGAGAAAAGACAGCTACAGCTTACACATGTATATGAACAAGACATCCAGATTTTGTATGCCCTCGAAGGTGTAACACCAGAGTAGAAATCTATCACATCATTCATGCCACTTGTTGCCCCAAAATTCCCCTTCACAGCAAGCCTTCCTCAGACAATGAAAGTTGAAGACAACAGGGCCGGAACTGTGATTATGAGATCATTTGCTTTTGGTTAGTAAGAGCTGTGGGCCTTGCAAAATATACCTGACCTCATATCAACAACTGTGGTGGTTGGTTGGCAGCAGGAACCAGAAGCTATCACTCATGATAAAACTGGCATTTGGCTGCCTCTCAAAATTCACTCTCCAGCTATAGATACATGTAGATCAGATGCCTCACTTGTGAGACTTCATAGAGCATTACCCTTTTCCTCATGGGGCAGATGGAGTAAGGAAAAAGTGTGTGTGTGTGTCTGCCTGTGAGGTGTGTGTGTGTGTGTGTGTGTGTGTGTGTGTGTGTGTGTGTGTGTGTGTGTGAAAGAAAGATAGAGGACAGAGGGAGAGAGAGAAGTTCATTCAATGGATGAAACAATATTTCCAGTGTGTTAGCACAGTAACATAACATTCCACAGGATAGTGTAGAGAAAATAAAATCTACTTAACTACACCATTAATAAATCATTATGATGATGTCCATAAATGAATACAAATCAGTATCATAATAATATGTAGATGACAAGGACTACTATAACTATAGTAGTCCTTGGTAGATGAATAAACACAGATGAATATGGCATACATCTATGATGGAGAGAAAAATGAAAGCAAAAACAGTTAACAGGGTAAGTAAATGTGTGCATGGGTGCATGCATTTATGTTGTGTGTGTGTGTGTGTGTCTGTGTGTGTGTCTGTGTGTGTGTAACTATGCATGAGCCTGAGCACTTGAGCTCATGTATACATGTGTAAATAATTGTGCATATATATACATGCATGAATGCAATGTTTACAATACTTACAAGCTGAAATTATTAAGGGTACTAACAGGTTTTACCAGCTAGTATCAACCTTGATCAAGCACAAGTAATTAACTTGTTTTAAACAATAAAGAATAAATTACATTGTGAATGCATCATCCACTGAAAACACAAACCTGGAGTATTATGAATACGGGACATGGTGAATACAATCCTGCTAGAGGCACTGCAAACCCCAGCTTTCTGTCAATGGGGGCAATCTCATAAGTGCAGTGAAGTTCTCTCAAACGGTGCTCATTCTTGCAGACTTTTCCATAGCACAACATGTGGTGCTGGTCTCTTTGGTTGCCACAACAGCAGCAGCAGCAGTTCCAGTGCAGGAAAAGCTGACATTTCGGGTCCTTCTGTCCTGGCTTATAAACATGGCAGCTGCAAATCGTCCATGTGTTTATATGCAAGCATTCACAGAAAAGTCTGAATTTAAGCTGAGCATGAGCATAGAAGCTGGGGGGAGGGGGGAGGGGGGGGGGGGGGGGGGGGGAACCCACATTGGTTTAAGAGAGACCATATCATTCCTACATCTGCTGCTAAGCTGTACCATCCATCTGGATATTTGTTATATTATTTAAAGATTCAGAAACAGATCTCCCTGCAGACTTAAGAAATCACCTTGCAAAAACCATCCTCTCAGAGAAAATCAACACACCTATCTCTAATTCATTAAAAGACATTCAGCAAAATTATCCATTAGTATAGAGTCTTTGAGACATTCTGCACGGTAGCCAAAAGAAGAGGTACACCCACAGTTGACGAGAGACAGGGGGAGACTCCAGAAGAAGCAGAGTTGTTTTTTTTTCATTTCCTAAGGGTCCTCCCATCATACTCAACTTCACACACAGCTGCAGCAGAGGCAGAAGCCTACAGTGCTGAGACTTTCAGCAATTACATGGCAGTCTAGGACAGAGGCTGAAAAGCAACCTCCAAACATCCACTGTAGGGTGCAATAGATACAGCAGTAGATTTTTCAAACGTCACCAACAGTCTATCTTGAAGCTGTTCAGACCTAAACTTGAAGTTCAAGCCAAAGTTAATGAATAAAACAAGAAAATCAGCTCAAATGAGAGACTGTCCCCCAATTTCCCCCACCCTACAAAGGCTGAAATAAAAGATCACAAAACTGTTTAATTAACTACATAAACTTAATTGTCTCCTCATTTTCTCACTTGTTTGAGTTGTTTACAGGTATTCATAATGTTTTTCTTACATCATCATCCAAACATGTTTAGAATAGATGTAATGGGTCATATATATGTATGATAATGATCAACTATCAATTGCCTTGGGCAAAGGCTGTTGTTATTTGTTGACTCCAGCCAAAAACCAAGGCTACAGCAAAATGTTGTTATGTTGTACTGTTATGTGGGGATTATCTTCAGCCGTGGTAAGCTCCTAACATAACAACTGGCATTCTCTGGAGACAGAGATCAAATCCCCTGAAGACAGAGTGTGGCTGCCTATATGGCGGGGTGTTCAAAAACAGTCACACACGCAATCATCTCACCCACTTGGGTGATCCTGGGAGTGTTTAGCCCAGATACACAACAACAACATCAACTATCAAACTTTTTTTCCTCAAACACCAAGAAGTAATTAGCATACTATGACCAAGTAATTGTGTGACAACAAATATCATTCTCCTGAGTACTGTAAGCATGGAACCAGATACAATATACTGTTGGCTTGGTGGTGTTTTTTTGGTCTGCACATTCATGGCTTTGTTACTATACCTAAACCATCACTGCCTGCCCATCTTTATCCCTCTGGATTCAAAACACTGTTCACACTGCTTATAAAAACATGGCAGTATGACAGGTGTAATGAATCCATTGATCAGACCAAAGGAAGGGCTTTGTCCCCTGTGCTGTATCTCTGGCCTCCAGGGTGCAGCTGTTGTGGGGGTGTATGCCACCTGTCACCAAGTGATTCAGGAGGGAAAGGGACACTGTATTCCTTCAAACTCGCACAATGCAACGAAGTGTAATAATGAGACAGTCCTGGACTCTCAGATCACTGCTGTAGCTCGTCAGTGAAAAGTGTTCCTTACATTGATGACTGAGCATGACAATGATAGGATACAATGACACACACACACAAACAATATTTGCATTATCGCAACATGACCACAGAGACCTATACAACCACAACACAAAATATTACATGACGCTGGTCTGTTCCAGACACAATAATGTCTCATCTGAAACACCATGAAGAAATGTACAGCAATCAATTATGCATCCTGATTAAGACTTAAATATACAAATACTTTGTGATGATCAAGGCCTTTATTTGTTGGCCCGAGTACAGAACACCCTACAATTGTAATGAGACAAGTCTAGAACTCCAGGAAATGGCAGGCAAAGACAACAAACATGGATGATGCTTAGTGTTGGGCTTACACCCACATCTCCACAGCAGGATCAAGACACAGAAACTATGCCATTTGCAAGTGCTTGTTGAACTTGGCCAGGACCCAAGAGTTTCTCACAGGTTTCTGGTTTCAGCACCTGTGCTGAACGTCATTAGCTCACAGAGTTCTTGCCCCACACTGACACAGTAGCAGTGTGTGGTTTTTGCTCCGAGTTTATGCACATTGTCTCCACTCTACTGCAGAAGTATGACCATAACAGCAGTTGGGAAATATGACCACATACAGATGCCTGCCTAACTTCTCTGCAATGACTTAGTAATCACTATCATTCTTCAGGGTGGTGAGTTCCCAAGTGATTTGGCACAATTCAGTAGCTGCTTAGCGAAAAGCCAGCAATTCCCAGCTCTATGGAGATGATGGGGCCAGCTGAGGATTCCCTTTCTGAAGGAAGACGTGTACAGAAACAAATCATTTATACCACATATTTCATTCAAGTGAGGACAAATATGTGTGACAATGCATGATCAGGGGCGGATCAGTTCATTTGGGGGGGGGGGGGGGGGGGGGTGTGTGAGTGTGTGTGTGTGTTTCCAAACATTTTTTAGGAGGAGGGGTGGGGGTGGGTGGGAGGTGGTGGTGGTCCGGGGGCATGCTCCCCCGGACAATTTTGAAAACCAGGATGCAAAATGGTGCAATCTGGTGCATTCTGATAATGATCATTGCTAGTTTCAGGCAGCATATCTTGTTACTGAAGAATACTCCAAAAATTGACACTTTTTTTTTGCTGTTGGGGGGGGGGGGGGGGGGGGTTGTTTCCGGAAACCCCAGAACCCCCCCCCCCCCTCGTCCGCCCCTGCATGATGACATAAGCTTTAAACACCTTGGTAAATTTACCCATATTAATTAAGCAGATTTCTTGTCAAGCCTTTTCTAATGATGACATTTCCAAAATGGCAGACTGGCAAGAGGGGAAATTGAAATGCAGTGAGAAGCACCTTTTGCACTATATTTAATCAAGCACATGGTGTCCTTCCACAATAATTTTTCATCTCTCTCTCTCTCCAGTCCTATTCTTTTTCATGATCATGATGATAAAAGTGCAAGTCAGGGTGGACATGAATACAAACATTTTACTTTGTTACATAAAGCTAAAATACTCTTTTTTCCCACTGGTCCTGAAATGTTGCATCATCAACTTCATCAAACCTTGTATCAAGAATCTTGAGATACCTCAATGTGAGCATAATGCCTCCATTTAGGATTAAACAGTTATTCATTCTAAACCAATCTTTGCATTAAACAGCATTCTCATTAGTTAAAACATCATTACTCTTTATTTCATTCAACTACATAAACATCCATATACATCAATGATAAACATGCTGCTAAGCTTTCAATAACAACACTCTCAGTGGAAAAAAGCAGCATAAAAAAATCACATGCAACTGAACACAAAGCATTAATCATCAAACTTAATTTCCCAGTTTAGTGGCTCTTAACAAGGCTCAGGTCCAATAAAATTGAATTTTAACAACCTTTTTAAAAATAAAAAACAAAAGGAAATTAAGCAAAAACCATGGTCATCTGAACATTGTTTTACTTGAAAGGATTGGGAAAGGAGCAGATGGATGGATGGAAGGATGGATGGATGGATGGGTGGATGGATGGATGGAGTTTTACAGCCTATCTGGCTATGCAAGGCCAATAAGCACGATAATCACATGAATAGAGTAAGTGCTTATTAACTCACGATTTCCCTAATCATTCACCTCTTCTGAAACATGCTGGGAAACACGATGGGTCTTTCCTTGCCCCCAACCCACAGAGGCGAAAGGAGTGGGGAATGGGGCAGGAAAAGCTAGAAGGTGATAAGGCACCATCACAGCCACAGAGGCAGCTGCAAGGGAGACAAGATGGGGATCGGATGCCTTGCAAGATTGGAAGACTGATGCAATGCTGCTACAGCGAATTAGCCGTGGAAAAAGGTGGCAAGGAACAGTGCAAAGAGGAACATACAACTGTGGGGACCTGGGGATGGGAGAAATGCTGCCTTAGAAATCAGCCTGAAGGGAGAGTGGGGGTGGGGTGGTGGTGAAGGGTCTTCAGAGACTTCAAAACAAGAACAGAAGGAGCAAACTGGAAGGCCCAGTGTTGCAACAAGGACACAATGGTTACCAGCAGTTATTTCAGAAACCTATATGGAAAACCAGCCTCAGTCAATAAACTGAATCAAACATAAGCACTCTTGAAACACCACTGCTTCACAACAATTGCATTTAGAGATTAATTTTTTTAACATTAGTATCACATCCACAGTGCAAACATTTATAAAATAATATGCATTCAGGAAAATATTCAAGCAAAACTAATAGTGCCACTAAAACGTCCTGCTGTACAAACATGTGCAAATTAATTCAGAAAAATGTGTACACTGTACATGCAAGTTGCAAGAACCATAGCAGTCAAAACAAGAAAAAGCACAAGGCAAACATATCAAAGACAATACATGTACAGCAGTAGAACTCAAAATTCCAACAAAAAAAAGAGGAAGGAAAAAAGAAAAAGAAAATAAAATAAAAAGACAGAAAAAATCAGGCAACTGAACCTTACAGGCACTGACCAAAATCACACAGCAAAATGGCAGCTACTGGAAGCCATGCGGGCAGGGCAACTCAGCCAACAAGGTCACTTTCGAAAAGGGTAGTATCGGTGGGTAAAGCGAAGACTACTTGCCATCTCTCTCTGGACCACCCGCAAGTGTTTGCTGATGGCACCAAGCTGTGTCCGAAGGAAAAAGAGCTGCTTGGAGTCTGCAGGATCCAGCTGTGTGTACAGGTAGTCCAGGAGGAGGCGGTACCGGATCTTCAAGGTGGTCAGGCGGCGAATCCGCTTGCCTCCTATGCTCCCTACAAACGTTGTCATCACCTTCCTTCGGTCTTCATGAATTTTCGTAAGTTTGGCTCTGGCATTCAAAAGATCAGTGACTCGATTCTCCCTCAGGCATTCTGCAACGTTGGCTTCAAGTTTTCCTAAATGGAGCTTCATATTGAGCAACTTGCTGTAGGGTCCCTTGGGCATGGAACAAAACAGGTAGAGGAAGTTACGTTCCTCACTGAACACTCTGTCCTTTTCACCCTGTGTGAGGAGCTCATGGGGAAGTTTTTGATGAGGCAGGATTCCTCCTCCTACATGTACTCTGATTGCTTCTATCAAATCCCCCTCAGCCTGCTCAAGTGCTTCCTTGTGCAACAAGTAATTTTCAACAGACATCTTCCCAAAGCCTGGCACAACTATCATGTCCTGGCAGAGTTCAGGAGCTGAGGAATATTCCAATTTGTCAAAATCATCAGCATCTTCTTCGGAACACGGCTCTCTCTTGGGAAATCTGCCTAAGGAACTTGTAAGGAGATCTTCATGGTCATGAGACAGAGGCTTTGCAGATTTCACATTCTCCTCCACGTTTAATGTCTTCACCTTGAAGTTTTCCATTTTCCCTACACCTGGAATGTGCACTATGCCTGCCCCTGGTGCTCGAGGAGACTCACTGTGAAGCTTGGGTTCAGGATTCAGGAAAAAAGAGTTAAGCTCCTGAATGCAGACACGAACTATCTTAAGCTCCCTCTCCAGCTGTTCTCTCCTAATGACCTCAAGCCTGCCATGCAAATGCTTCAGAGTGCCACCCTTCACTTGGACAGCAGCCAAGAAGTTCCTAGGTCTCTCCTCCTTTGGCAAACTCTCATAATACTCCCTTGCAAGATCTCGGCATTTCTTCTTGAGTCTGCAGGCCTCTGCAGGACCAACTCTCCCAAGATCAAAATCACCCGGGCAAACCAACTTCTCACATATGACTCTTGGATCAGGGACCATCAGTTTGTACTTGATGTATTCGTGCAGAATGGTGCAGTTGCTGGGGTCTTCTTGAACATCCACACCCCCTTCATCAGAAATGTCACTGAAATTATCCTCAGCATCTGATATGTTTTCCAGAGCTACAGGTGGAAGTAGTATGTCCTGCTTTGTTTGAGATGCATGGTTGTCATGGGGTACTTGCATTTCATCAAAGGATGTGTCCATTGGTTCAGTCTTCACAAAGCATTTAGCTTTCATTGAAATAATTCTTTCACACTGACTTAAATCTGAACTTTCATCATTGGAGTTTCTGTTCCTCTTGGCTGCTGAGCATCCATCTTTTATTGAGTCCATGGATGGTGCTTTGTGTCTGCCCAATGACACACCAGACTCACCAGTTCTTTGAATAGGACTTTCCCCAATTTCCTCCTCACAAGAATTGTGGGCTGCCTGGGAAACTGACCTTTCCTCTGCCTTTTCAACAGCTCTTGTTTCAAGAGTGACGTGAAACCGCTGTGAAGTGAGAGAATTCTCTGTGGTCTTTTCCGAAGACTTGGATATGGATCTCTCCTGCTCTGCTGCTGCAACAAGTGACCTGACTGGGAATCTACACTTTGCACTGTTCTCAGATACAAACACTTTTCGAGGAACTGGGCATTCGTCTTCCACCTGCTTTTGGTGGGTAGAGTCATCTGCACCCTTCAGTGTGATGAATACCCTGCGACAGGGAATTTCAGACACAGGTGTATCCATGGCAGCAGACTTATCAGGGCCAGAAGTGCCTGGGGTGTTTGAGTCGAGGCTGGCTTCAGACAGGTTAATGGTTTTACTGGATGTTGGCAACAGTCCTACAGTTCGTTGTTTGGGAGAAGCGACTTCTACAGCTGTGGCGTTTGATGTTGATGACTCACAGGTGACAGTGAACCTTGAAGAAGAGGCAGCTGGAACTACATCAAACCTGGACTTCCTAGGCTTGACAGGTGCAATGTCCGGAGCTTTACCATGTCTTACCATCTGAGTGTTGAGAAGCAGAGGAATGGTTTCAATCTTGGCCTCCTCAAAATCCTTTTCCACCGAAGGCTGTTTATCTTTGTCTTGCGCCACACTGTCTCTCCCAGGTGAGGTGACCTCATCAACCTGAAGCTTTGCAGAGGTTCCACACAGGGGCCGGGGACTTCTCGTCTCCTTCTGAACATTTCTTGGTGGGCATGATTTCTCATTGGCAGGAAATCTTGAAGATCCCTCCTGAATGGGTGTGTCATCATTTTCTTGCCGATGATGGCTGATGACTGTGATTTTCCTTTCCTTTTGCATGGGCTGAAGACTTCTCTCCCTCTGAGACTCTTGTCGCTTCGGTGATGCAGAAGAAGCATTTTCGGCTGCAGGAAGCTTTTCCAGAGTTGAAAGCAGCATTTCTCTTCTTTTTTTAAGGTATTCCAAGGGCTTTGCAGAGAGGTTGTCTTCATCCTTGTTGGAAATGATGGGCGATGAAGTTCTCCTGTCATGAAAGTGGCTGCCTGTTTGTCTCTCTGGGGTGGAACTCCTCCGATGTCTGCTGGAGGAGCCAGACTGCTTTGATGACATCGAAGCCTGTCTCTCTGGGGTGAAACTCCTCCGAAGTCTGCTGGAGGAGCCAGACTGCTTTGATGACATCGAAGCCTGTCTCTCTGGGGTGAAACTCCTCCGATGTCTGCTGGAGGAGCCAGACTGCTTTGATGACATCGAAGCCTGTCTCTCTGGGGTGGAACTCCTCCGATGCCTGCTGGAGGAGCCAGACTGCTTTGATGACATCGAAGCCTGTCTCTCTGGGGTGGAACTCCTCCGATGCCTGCTGGAGGAGCCAGACTGCTTTGATGACATCGAAGCCCTCTCGGGAGTGGAACCCCTATCACTGGAAGGAGTGCATGCTCGCCTGAGGTTTTTAGAGAATGACAGAAGCTTCTTGTCTGTGTCCATGCCTGTCATCCCTGATCGAACAGAAGGGCTCTTTGGTGATGCTGAAGGAGTTTTGTCAAATGCCATAGCCCACAGGTCATCTGTGTCATGCTTTGGCCTAGACTTCTTGATGAATGTATCCAAAATATCTGAACTTCTCTCTCGTTTTCTATGGCTGGTGGCACTCATGTCATCGAGAACCGATGCTGTTTTGTGGGGGTTGATTTTATCAGAGAACCAGTCAGCCAAATCTTGTTTCTTGGGCTGGTGGGGAGGCTTAGCATCAGACAGCACTGGCTCGTTTTGAGAAGGTGATGGGTAGCTGGGCATTGATGGGTATCCCTGCACATCCGGGGAGCTCTGAAGACTTCCAGAGTGGCTGTGGAGGCTGACTGGCGGTGGCATGCTGGTGGACACAAACAGTGGAGGTTGAGATAAGACTCCAACGCCTGAACTGCCAACAGTCCTAGGCTGAGCCATCACCCCTAGGCTGGATGGCACAGAAGTTGAAGAAGTTGGCAGTGAAGGTGGAGGCTGGTGAACATTTAGAAAGAATGGTGATGAAATCATCTGGCCAGAGGTGACAGACCCGGGTGCTGGAATAGGACTGGCCACTGTTGACACCATGCAATGTAAGACAGGTATCCTCAACCCATGTTCTGTAGGCATTTGGGCAATGCGCGGGGGCGGAGGAAGCATCTGAGTGTTCACCTGCACTCTCAATGGCTGGCCAAACGGTGGTGGTAGCCGAACTTGAGGTGGTAAAGATTGCACTTGAGGTGAAGCATGACCCTGGGATGATGGTAAAAGCCGCATCGGAGAGGGCGGAGGATGGTGCATCTGCGATAGTGGTGGTTGGTGCATCTGAGATACTGGTGGTGATTGCATCTGGGATGGTGGTGGGTGGTGCAGCTGGTTTGGTGGATGGGGCTGCACCTGGGACAATGTAGGATGCACCTGAGATGATGGTGGTGGTGGACGGTGCACCTGAGATGATAGTGGTGGGTGCACTTCAGGTGAAGGTGGGAAACAAAGTGGATGTGGCTGCAGGCTGCTCACAGTTGGGATGTGCTGTTGAAGGATGGGCCGGGTAGCCAGGAGAGGCGTTGCAGGTGGAGGAAAGGAAAACCCACAGGTTGGAGGATGGAAAACTGAGCTCTGGCTCACTTTTGACACCTGCTGTCCTGCTGGATTCTGTGGCAGATTTCCTTTTCCTAATGTTTCGATGGGACTACCTCGCACTTCAGGGGGCAGATGGAATTCTTTGGAAGAAGCAGAAGCAGCCACTAGAACTGAAGACTGGCACTCCTCTGACTGAGGTGTAGGAGGAGGCTCAAGGCTGCAATAGACTCTCTCAGAAGAACTGGATGACTTCAGCTCAGCATTCAAACTGCTTGATTGACATGATGGAGTAGGATCCACAGTAAACCTAAATTTCGATGCACTAATTACAGAAGATATTGGCTTCGGAACGTCACTGGGTTCAAAACCAACACTAAATCTAGCTGGTGAAATGGGTGAGAGACCTCCAGGTACTGCACCGCTTGCTGGGTTGCTCCCTGCACCTGGCTGCTTTGGAGCAATGCCATGAGTGTGGCTGGTTGGAGTTCCTGTCACAAGAACAGCAATGTTTGCTGGACTCGGAGCTTGGGAACTCTGACCCTCTGCCCTCATGTACAGTGGCTGACCTGCCAGGTAAGATGTGGAAGATGATGCAGAAGAGGTGGTGGGGGTGGGGGCTTTGCTCACATCCATCTCCACTGGTGTCTTGCCCTGGCTTGGAGTGGAAGACTTGATTGCACCCAGAACAGGAATGGCCTGGCCTGTGCTTGGGGGAAACCTGGTCCGCAAGGGTTCTTTCCCAAATGTTGTGAGGGTTGTCTCAAAAGGCTTTCCAGAAGAGGAGCTTTCTGGGTGTGGTAGGCATGACAGATCTGAGGGAGTCACAGGCTCATCCATCGCCTGTTGCTCCTCTTTGGCAGCTTGCCCCTGTTTGGAGTGCTTGCCCACACAGATGGAAATAGAAAGCCTTTTCAGAGGGTTTGTCCAACTTGTGGTATGGGTACCAAAAACATTAAGTTCTTCATGTTCTGCGTTGTCAACAGGACTGCTCTGGTTTAGATTGGAATTCTTCATCTTGTCCTTTACTCCTCTCTGGCTCCCCTTCATCTTGGGTCGAGCTGCTCCTCTGAGTCCTGTCTTTGGGACATATGAAGCTCCTGCACCGCTACGAGATCTATCCACACTGTGCCCAGTCTTGTCAGACTTGGCAGCTCTCAGGCCTTCTGTTTCCCAGAAATTCTCCAGTGGTTTACACAGCCTTTCCACAGGAACAGAAGCTGTAAAGACATCCGACTTTCCATGTGTGGAATCCAACCCTTGAAATCCTGGTGTACCATCACAGACAGGGGATTGCTCTGAGCTGTCCATGAGTTCACTTGAAGAGTTCGTACCAAATTCTGTGTCTTCCTCTCTAGCAGTCACAGTGATATCGGGATTCTGCGACTTCCATTGCTTCCAAAGTACTGATACCGGGGGACTTGACACAATCACAGAACCCTGAGGACATTCCTTGACAGGTTGTAGGTCCTGTCCTTTTCCACTATGACCCTCCCACAGGCAGGTCTCAGCAGATGTTGCTGCAGAGTTCCTGTCAGATTCCCTGAGCTCTGGGACTTTTGGCTCCACTTTGATCTCAGTAGGATGCGCTACCTCTGCAACATTGTTCATAGCTGTATTTCCTACACTACTAGAAATCACTGAAGGTGGTGTGTCTTCCTTTGCCATTTCTAAAATGCTGTATGCATCTTCTCTCTGTTGTGAATCTCTCTCTGCTTTATTGGCACTTGCGGATCCTAATGGGTCATTGCTGAGGACATCTTGTCTGGCTATCTCACTCTGTGCACTCACTGGCACCAGGTCAACCTCACCAAGACTTCTTGTCATTGAGGAATCCACTGTGCTGCTTGCTTCTTCAGATAAGCCTGCCTGCACCTGCAACTGTGAAGAAACGCTCTTAAGTTCTTCTTCATCAATTTTTCTAGTATCATGCACTGATGATTTTGCTGCATCTGAAGTGGTGGAAGCAGAGTTGGAAGCACTGCTTGGATCTGAAGGCAGGGAAGGTGAAGACTCAGTTTGAGTAATCTGCTGCTCAATAAGAGAATTTGAACCAGATGGAGCCTTGCGGTGCACCTTTTCCGTTTCTGATGCTGTGACAGAACAGCAGGATTCATCAACACTTGCAGACCCAAACTCTGGAAGTGAAGGATCACGGACATTGTCTGCCAGTGATCTGCTTCCTGCAGCTGCAGTGCACACCTGTGGGGACACATCACTGCCACCAGGAAAAATCCTGATGCTATCCACCCTTGCACTGGAAACCACTCTGTCAGTGCAGGCCGACTCTTCAGCAGGAGCCTCTGAGATGCTGACAGCTGCTGAGGTCAGTTCCTCATTGGCTGAAGTTAAGGCGTCCAGAGTGCTCTCATCCGAACCGTACAGAGAAGCAGGCTCGGACACGTACAGAGAAGCAGGCTCGGACACGACTGGCGCGTTTGGACCTGCTGCTGAAGTGGCAGGAGAGGTAGCAGTGTTGTAACCAGACCCAGGACTGAGAGGGGCTATCTTGGGGCTGGAGGATTCCTTTGCTCCAGCAGCTCTGGCACTAGCAGCCACTCTCTCAGCATCTCTCCCCAGGGAAAAAGCACCCCGCACTCCTGAAATTTTCACACTGACAAGAGGTTTCCTTGCTTCTTCACAGCTCTGGCATGACAGGGCTGCATTTTCGGTTAGTGGTATCTGTTGAGAAAAACATTTGTACATGGTATCAAACAACCTAAAACTTCTAATGTTGTACATAAGATAAATCTGCCTATGCATCTGTTAGGGGAAAAAAAGATTACTCTGACTTTGCAGACTTTCCTGACACTAACATTTAGTCCAATTTAATCTGTGACCATGCAACAAAAGCATGGATATTTTCTTTTTTTTCTTTCTCAGCCACATGATTACCACATCTTCAAACTTTTTACACCTGAAAAGTGCAATACCACATGTGCAAATGGGCACAAATCAACATCAGCAATGCTGTAAAACAAGAAGGGCAAAGCCCATACGACTCACATGCCTGACCTTGACCTTTATATGACCTTGACCTTTATATGACCTTGAACTTCAGATGACCTTCAAGGTCAAGGTCAAACAACTAAACCTACCAATGACATCATACACAAAGAAATGCTTTACACATTTTTCCTACCAAAATACATGTGACCTTGACCCAAGGTCAAGGTCATCCAAGGTCATGCAACACAAAGCTGTTAATTCAAGACATAGGAAGCACAATGGTGCTTATTGGCACTTTCTACCATGAGATATAGTCACTTTTAGTGGTTCACTACCCCATTTTGGTCACATTTCATAAGGGTCAAAGTGACCTTGACCTTGGTGATATGTGACCAAATGGGTCTCATGATGAAAGTATAACATGTGCCCCACATAATTATTAAGTTTGAAACAGTTATCTTCCATAGTTCAGGGTCAAGGTCACTTCAAAATATGTATACAATCCAACTTTGAAGAGCTCCTGTGACCTTGACCTTGAAGCAAGGTCAACCAAACTGGTATCAAAAGATAGGGCTTGCTTTGACCTATATACCACTTGTAGCTAAGGTCGCCATTCTCAATAACGTGGGAGAAAATTGGGAAAATGTGAAACATTACTGTTTTTGAGACCACATTTATGGCTCCTGTGACCTTGACCTTGAAGCAAGGTCAAGTCACTATGTATGTTTTTTGAGGCCTTGTCATCATACACCATCATGCCACATTTGGTGTTGATAGACTTAATAGCCTCCGAGAAAAATCCAACGTTTAAGTTTTTTACGGACGGACGGACGGATGGACGGACGCCCGCCCGGACGGACGGACGACACGGCTCAGTACATAGACTCACTTTTGCTTCGCATGTGAGTCAAAAAACTGTGCCTACACCTGCATTGATAGCCACACTGAAATGTATCTCTCAGCTGAGCATAATCCCAAAGTTGTTCTACATTACCTGAAAAACCCAAACATAAAGAGTGCAAATATCTGCTTACCTTGACAAAGTCCACCAGCATCACATCAGGTGTAGGCACACGGCTATGGTTAGAGAGGATATCACTCAGGCTCAGGGATTCCTCATCACCTCCCTCCGAAGTGTCCTGAGGCCAGGATTCCTCAAACGATCCACTTGATGCGGACTTGTTTTTCTTCTTCTTTCGCCTCCTTTTGTAGCAAGTCATGTCCCTGTCCACCTTCTTCTTCTTGGCCTTTCCACCCACCTCTGACCGGCCTTGATTAGTCGTCCCCTTGGGAACATCCAACTTTGACTCAATATCTCTACTGCTGTCTCTGTCGTCCATAACATTTGTCTCTGTTTTTTGCTCTAACAGAGCTGAAGCACTGTCAAGAGCCAGCAACGTATCCCTGGTTTCCTCCGGCATTTCAACAGGAGGCCCCCAGTAGCCTTCTGAAACTCCCATGATGCCATCCGACTTCACACTGCTATCTCCTGCAGTTGAACTTTCCATCTCCACTTTGATTACATCTTCAGCCATGCTGGTGTTCGACTTGGCAGAAGTATGTGTAGGAGACTTCTGGTTTCCCTCCAAAGCTGTTCTTGACTGTGAGCCCATGGCAGGGAACAGCCAAAAGCCAGCAATGGCATGGTCATCTTGCTTGGGCTGGCATGCTGGTGGCTCATCACCAGCAGATGAAAGAACTGTGTTTCCAACAGGCTGCCTTGTCAGTGTCTCTTCTTTTGTAGGAGCTCCAGCAGAATAAGAACTCTGGGATGCACCTGTGCAGTATGCAGCATCTGCCAATGCCCCATCTCTCCCAGCTCTGACCAGTGCAACACTGTTGCCTTTCATTTCCCGTGAGTCACGCCTTCTTGTATAGTGCAAGTCCACAGACCTGAAGCGTTCTCTGCTCCCTTCACTCCACTCCTTCTGACTGGCAAGCCTGTCTTCAGGCCAAGTGGCCGAGGAGTAAGCTGAATTTCTATCTCCAGTTTTTTCCTCTCTGTCACGTGACCTGAAGCTCAAGGTCTCATAACTTTCAGGATACACAGATTCCCTACCTTTCTCACCTACAGATTTCCTGGAACCTTCATTTTTCTCCTCCTTTCGAGAAAAGCCAGGCCCATAGAGATTTCCAGAGGCACCATGGACACCAGCATAGGAGGCATCATCTCTTCTGGAATAGTATCTTGAAGGAAGCTCACAGTCCATACTGCTAGTTCTCATCTCAGTCATGCTTTGTGAATGTTTTGGCTCAAGGTCCTCACGTTCCATCCCCCTCGACTGATACGAGGGCCTTGTTTCCTCTTCTGAATCTCTTCTCTTCCAAGACTTGCCAGCCATCCTGCTGTCCGTCTCATGGTCTCCGTGTGATCTAAAAATAATCTGACGATCATTCTGGAGACTGGCAGTCCTCTGATATCTGCTTCCCCTACCTGGCTGGTAGTCATGGTCCTCATCATCAGGTCTGTGTTGGATTACTTTGTCCTCCTCATGGAGCCTCTTCCCCTCCATACGCATGTGGCTGCCTCTTGCTGATGATGAGTGGTAATCATCAGAGGAACCATGGTGTCCTCTAGCATCTCTCAAAGGACGACATCTATCTTGAGGCATTGGAGGTGACTTACTGTCTCTATAAGAAACTCTTCTGCCTCTGCAACGTGTCGGGGAATCCCTCCTGTCCTTATGTCGGGTGTAGGACTCCCTTTCAGGGTCAGAATATCTTCTACTATGATAGTAATCACTAGACCCATGCGATTCCCTGCTTGTGGAAAGATCCTTCGGTCTCTCAGGAAGTCTGGAAGATTCATCATGAGCCCCCTGCAAAGAGGGTGAAGAGCTTCTGTCAACTCCAGCTTCAGAGCAGTTGATGTTGGCATCTTTTGCGACATGAGGTTTCATGGGCACTTCATCACAGCTTCTGAACACATCACTGCTATTAGCCTCCTGTGTAGATTTGCCATCAAAAGAGTTAACAGATTCTCTGCTGTTTACAGACTGGTTCTCTCCACTGTCTGTTTGAGTTGACCTCTTGCTCTCGTCACATGCATCAGAGAGAACGGCTTCTACCTCCCCCTGCTCTCCTGGGGACCTTTCAACAATTTCAGTTCTATCTACAGCAACACTGCTTTGTTCCTTAGGAGCATCTGTGATCTTTTCCCTTTCACCATCAAACTTGGTTTCATTTTCAGCAACTTGGGAAGACCTTTCACTGGATGAATTCAAGTCCTCGGGCAACTGAGCAACCTCTTCTGTCTCCGAGGCATGCTCTGACACCACAGAGGTCTCAGCACTGGAGAAGACTTGCTGCGGCTCAGAGGCTGTGCTCTGCTGGCAGACCTCATCAGCATCAGCTGATGGCTGGCTTGTCAGTAAAGCATCAGCATGCTGCTCTGCCTGGGAGCCCAGCTTCTTTTTCCTCCTGAATCGATACAAGCTACTGTTCCTGATGGGCTTGGGCATCTCTTTTGTCTCACTTGAACAATTTGCAAGAATCTTCTTGAGGTCTTCCTTTTGGATTTGGGCTGCCAGATCCTTGAAGTTTGGAGGTAAAGTGACAGCAGCCCCAGCTGGGACAGAAGTCTGACTTAACTTTGCAGAGCCTAAGAGAGGGAAGGGCGCTTCAGACGACAACTGCTGCATGGAGTGCCTTTGCCATCTCTCATCCGTGGACGTGCTAGCCACTCCAGACGACATCATGGTCTTGTCACCACTCCACCTGTCCTCTATTCCTCTGGCATCTGTGGGGTATACATTGGCACTGTAATCCAAGTCAGATCGCTGGGTGACCATGGAAGGAGGAGGCTGTGCAGATGAAAAACAACGCGATTTCAGCGAAGATTCTGAAACCTGCCATGTCTGCTGAACAGGCAAGGAAAGTGGATGCCTTTGTGTTGGAAGTACCTCAGCCACCTGCACTTGGGAAACACTGCCAGCAGGAGGCAAAACAGTGTCTTGGGATGGGGTGACATTTTCAACCCTTGCCTGGCCAAAAACCTCCTCCATCTTCTTCCTCATGTCATCGAATGGGGAGCTGACATGCTGGGCAGCAGGTGTAACTGGGGGACTTGGAAAACTTCTGGCTGCTGTAACAGGGACATCCTGCCTCTGTGGATGCACCAAAATTCCTCCACCAGATGATCGACCTGCTACCCTGTGCTTGACAACTTCCCCATGGGTGGGGCAATGAATACTTGGATACATGCAGCCCACACATAGACTGTTGCTGTCTGTGGGAGTAGGTTCAGTGGCAGGGGAAAGGGAGGGGGAAAGGGACGGGGAAAGAACAGGGGAAAGGGTAGGCGGCAAGGTGGCAGCCTCCGGACCAGAGTTCCGCCGCATCATCAACCTCATTTCTCCTCTACCTATTTCCAAGTGACTCCTCATCATTGGAGCTGGTGCTCCGCATGTCACAGAGGCTGGGACCACACGAGGAGCCTTGTTTGCTTCCTCAGCTTGGTCTGGTTCCTTGAGGGTGTTGGTGTGCTGAGGGGCTGGCACTCTGGGTGGCGCTGTGCTTCTGCTGAGACCAGGGGGCAGGTTTCGGGTGTAATTGCTTCGCACCTGATTGTAGGCTGACAGCGAGCTTGGTGAGACCCTAAGCATGTGGATTACTGCAAATGGTAGGCAATGTCTGGGCTTGGTGGAGGGGAGGGCATCATCGTTGTACTCGTACAGGTATACCTGAAAGGAACCAAAACTTCCTGAAACTTGTCTTCAAAGACAATACTATTTTTTAAATCAAGCATATCATCAGTGGTTTGGCATTAATTTGCTGCATTTAAATAGTTAAGAGACTTCAGCAAATGTTACTACATAACATCCATATGGTCAAATACATACAACCATTACTCACTGTGGACATGAGTTGGTGGCAGGGTTGAGGGTAGGGATGGGGAATGGAGGGGAAGTACATCAAAAAGTTTTTGTCATTAACATTTCCTTTGTTCAATTACCTATTTTCACCACTCTGCTATTCAGTGTTAAGTCTGCATTAGAAAGTGTTGCTGAGCTGGTGACCCTTCACAACAAAATGAGACACAACACATTGGCTTGATTTGAGACGTCTGTGCAGAGCAAGCATAGGCCTCAACTCCACGGATTTTGAGATGTTTAAGAATTGAGCTCTCTGTCCATTCTTTAAAGCTACACTCAAATGCTTTAACATGATTTCAACTCACACACAGCAAAAGATGCACAATAGTACCCTATTCTTTACAGGCGTTTTACTCAAAATGACATTTTTGGGTACTAGTGTTTAATCAAGCATATTTCACCCATTTTTCATCCCAATGTAAGTAGATTTGCTCCATTAAAAAGTTCAATATCTCAACTTTTATATTATTGAAACTACTACAAATCTGCCAAAGGCACTGAATGTCTCATGTTGTGGCAAGGGGTCACAAATGTGCATTTTTTACTGCATCTTTTGCACTGATTTCAATACATTAAACCATCTGCAACGAAAGTGATCTACCAAATCCTTCCAGGTCACCTGCAAAAAAGCTCTCAATAAATTATTTAGTGGTTTAGGCATAACTACTATTTAATGAGAAAGATTGTTTTCTTTCAGAGGAAAGAATTCAGGATTCAGTTTTTCAGCCATTTTGGTTGTGAAATACTTGATAAGGTTTTATTTTTCACTGTCTCCTTGTCCTCTGGATTCATGGCAATTCTAAGCACAAGGTGATCAACACATGAAAACATTCTGATATCTTATCAAAACAATACCCCATTAAATCCCAGTGTAAATAATGTCCTCCTTACCCTGGGACTGTTTGGCAAGGGGTCAGGATGGCCACATTTTTTGCACAGCAACTGTCCTCAAAATGTTTAAGACCTGGCACAACTGAGCGAAAGATGGAGGGATGGAAGACTTCCAATCTTCACACTTCCTAGCCAAAAACTGACTGTTCACAGTAACTTCCACTCATGAGAGCTGAATGCCAAATGGGCCGAGACACA